>JAILWY010000010.1:11687500-11762500 GCA_022113835.1 Atopsyche davidsoni | reverse complement strand
AGACCATTGGTATCTATCTTATAAAATTAGCATAATGCACAGCTCATGCATCTAAGTAATACTATATGACGAAAATAACACGGTTTTGAATTATCGTGAAAACAGGGTTTACTAATGTGATAACTTCGTTATTAAATTATAAAATAAGTATTAGGCGATGTTCTTAAAAATCACCACATCCAAAGAAAATCAGGATTAAGTTCAAGCGAACGTCTGTGGTGCGCTGAAAGGCAGCACGTTCGGTGATCAAAGTGCACAACCAACCCATAAATGCACAAACGGTTCAATTTAGTAAAAGGGTCAACTGTGTCATCGTAGACTTCATTATCAAATCGAGCCGCAATGTCCACACAACATGGATTCATTTTATTTCTGGAATTGTCTAAATCCAATTTAACTCATTTGCGAATGGTACAATATTTGCAACGATATTCATTTTTACATGATGGATTGTAAATGCCTTCTTAAATTAGAAAAGCTGTCTAAACGTTAATAACGTTAATACCGTAAATAACAAAAATATTGTAATTATTTATGTAATTTTCTATGGCTGGTTCTAGGTAGACCACTCTTCGATTGTTCATCCGTTGCGTTCACTTCCATAACTGCGTCTTTTATGCAACTACCCACGTAATTGCAAGGGAAAAAATGGCACGTGAATGTATTGTTACACAATTGAAAGATGAATGCGCCCTCTATACCATAATTGTTTTCGTAATTTCTAAATCATTTCACTTTTTTTATTGTGTGTAAATTACACATTACAGTTAAAATATGTGACGAATCATTTAATCGCACTACTAAAAACATTTTTTTTTCTATACCATTGGAACTATTAAATGGATGAATGAGATTATAATTAAAAGATTACCCGAATAGCTTTCAATGTAAAATAAACATGACAAAATAATTTAAGTTGTTTTGTACCATTTCAACAGACTGTGCTTGGCGCTGTTGTAAATCACACGAATACTTAAAATTTTCTTCGATAATGCGTTGTCACTTAGGTTTTGTCAAGATATCTCAAACATATTACTCAAACAACTAATTACAATATACGAGTATACTGCAAAACTGTACAAAACGTGTTGCAGTAATTTTTCCCCTACAGACGTAAATTTACGCCTATCTGGACCAGCTCGTAGTATTGTGCGCTTATGTCTTCTGTATGACGTTTACCTCAACGACCTAGCGTGCTTCCAGAAGCACAGAAAGTCACACCAGTGTGACTTTGCTTAGAAAATTAATGTTTAGAATTGTATAATCATATTTTTTAAATAAAAGTGTATACTTGTTTTACGATAAATTTTAATGCGAGCGACCAGGTTCGCTACCAATCATGGCTGGCATAATCGAGCAGATCGTTATTCGTTATGCGCTTAAAAGTGGCTGATATCTAAAGTAACGTTGATTAGGGTGAAAGTAAAATACTTAATGTTTTAATGTATAAATCCCTGTGATAATTTCAATCTTCTCGTAGCTCGAAGACCGCTCAGCGGCTTGCTGGCTTGCTGGCTTGCTGGCTTGCTGGCTTGCTGGTGGCGTGACGTGACTGCGGCGCATCCGCTCTCACCGCGGACGCGAGGTTACGCCGATCGACTCCAGAACGAAAAGAGACCTGCGAGAATTTTAAATGAACTCAATGAGCTGAAATATCTTACATTAACACTAGAACATCCCTTTTGAATAAGTGACAAAGAAGACATCTTTCCAACAGAGTTGGTCCCATTCTATTTTAAACCGAGACGGTTGTGACGTTTACGTAGATATATAACATATGCAAAGTTTTTTTTTAAATTAATTAAAAATATATATTAGCATTTAACGGGTAAAATGTATAAACTTGGATTGAACGTGTGTTTGGCGTTCAATATTTCCTTTTATCAACACTACTACAGATGCTAAGCGACATAGTTGACGCGTAAAATGCCGGCTATTTTATTATTTAAAAATTTAATACGGAAACATAGCCTTTTTTAATAATTTAATCTTACACATAAAAATTGGAGAGTAATAAAATTTAAAAAAATATTTTTTATATAATGCAAGTGATCGCAAATGACGACACCGGCAAACACCGCTGAAGTGACGGCGCGGCGCCCGTCTCGCGTAGCACGCCGCGTAGCACGCCGCCAGCGTGTCTCGTGCCCCGGGATGCACGCCCTCATCAAGTCGGAAATTCAATTACTGTATTTATTGTGTGATTGGGTTTATATAAAATAGACGAAACGTATAGCGGAGTGTACAAATTAACAAAATTAATATTGTTTTTTTTATCTCTTCCCAAGAGCTGATAGTTGCGCCGTATCAGATGACTGTCAAATAATGGATGCATTATACAACAAATTTGAATAACAATATAATAAGTTTTGTTTGTAAACTTGAGAGATGGGTATTTTTATCTCGTTTATCATAATGCAACTATGTACAGGGTGTTTTTTTTTATAGAGGTATAGAACTTTAAGCTGGCAACACTGTTTTAACTGGCGGCCATTTTGTCAGCTGTCAAAGGGATTTATGTTTAGTTTGGTTTGGCATTTCAACATGAATAGACTGACGCCTGAACAACGCTTTCAAATTGTGCAAATTTATTTTGGAAATCATGGTTCTGTTCGAAAAACGTATCGCGCACTACGTCCATTTTACGGTCAACATAATCGTCAATCAGAGCAATTAATTCGATTAACTATGGAACGTTTTCGCACCACGTTTACTCTAAATGATAATACGCATCCACAGAGACGTCGTACAGTGCGTACAGAAGAAGTCATTGCTGCTGTAAAGCGTAGCGTAGATGAAGACCCGAATCAGTCTATCCGCCATCGTGCACAGGAATTGGATATGTGTCCATCCACTTTATGGAAGATTTTGCGGAAAGATCTTGGTTTGCGTGCTTACAAAATCCAACTCGTGCAAGAATTGAAGCCACACGATCACCTAGCAAGGCGCAGATTTGGTGAATGGGCCCAAAACAAGATTGCCGTTGATCCCGATTTTCATAAGCGAATTTTGTTTAGCGATGAAGCTCACTTTTGGTTGAATGGATACGTCAATAAACTAAACTGCCGTATTTGGAGTGATGATAATCCTCAAGTGTATGTTGAGACACCGTTACATCCAGAAAAACTGACTGTTTGGTGTGCTTTATGGGCTGGTGGAATCATTGGTCCGTATTTCTTTAAAGACGATGCCGGTCAGGCCGTTACAGTCAATGGTGACCGCTATAGAGCCATGATTACTGACTTTTTCGTTCATCAATTGAACAACCATGATGTGCAGGAGCTGTGGTTTCAACAAGACGGCGTAATATGTCACACAGCTCGTGCCACAATTGCTTTATTGAAGGAAACGTTTGGTAACCGCATAGTTTCACGTTTCGGACCCGTTAATTGGCCTCCAAGATCGTGCGATTTAACGCCGCTAGACTATTTTCTGTGGGGATATGTGAAGTCGCTAGTCTACGCCGATAAGCCCGAAACGATTGACCACTTGGAGGACAACATTCGCCGCGTTATTGCCGATATACGGCCACAAATGTACTACGTCCGAGCCAGCCGTGGCGGTCATATGCCAGAAATCATATTTAAATTATAATGCCAAAAAATTATCTTTCGAATAATGTTAATTTAATGTCAATTTAAAAAAAATATTTTTGTTTTATTCCATTTCAAAGTTCTATACCTCTATAAAAAACACCCTATACATACACATTAAGATATTCTATAAGTTAACTAGTTATTTTAACATTCTATTTAAACGGTTGTCCCTTAAATAGATTTCTTAAAACTCCAGAACACCTTTATTCTTTGACTAAATCGCAGTATTAATCACGTGAAGCAAGTTACATAAATTTGTAAAAAGTCAAAAACAAAAACAGCAGATCTTTTTCGGATCGCACACTTTTTTTTGGGCAGTTGGGTGTACATCTCATATGCAATGTAATCGATTTATCCTGCCAAATGTATTTGGAATAAACGAATAACAACTTTTGTTCTGTGATGGCCACGGTTTTTTCATATTAATACCCAAGAAATTAATATTTGCTAACTGATATGGAGATCACGGAATTCTTATATTTTAGGAAACAACTGTTCGTTGTTGTATACGTACTTACACATAAATAGTTACAATGAAATCAGATTATTTAAAATTAAATGCATATATGTGGTATCAATGAGTGTCTTGTTTTTAACAAAGCTGAACTCAATTAATACTAGGAAACATTTAGTACAATTGTATAAAATCTTTGTTGATAACAATAAGTTCGTCACCTCTTTCGTTCATTGTTTTGTTTATTCAAGACTAGTAAATATTTTACTGTTAGTTCATGTCAAAAACACCACCTCCATGTATGTCTTGAATTTAAATCATTACTAAGGTTTTTATTATTTTTATTTAATATCAACATAAATAAAAAAAAAACCTTTGAAGGCAGTTATGTATAAAAAGTTGTATGGTGATTTTCGGTTTGTTTCTCCTTCTCCGGCCGCTGCTTTACACCATCAAGATACGACGTAATTTATTTTGATTAAATATTTTTTTATAAAATAAATTCAGTCAGTATTCAAATTGAATTACTCCTAAAGTAACATCGTGTAAAACGGTCTCTAGACAATCTCCCTTTTTGTTACCATATCAACAGGTAGACATAAAATCTGTCAGACCGTGAAGTCTGCAGGGAATAATACCCAATCAAACCAGTCCTTCTGCACCTGCATCTCGCTCACGCTGTAGGCGGCGGCGAGAGACGGGAGATATCTCAGCTTCGTCGCTGCAGTATATCGATCGGAGCTAGTGTAGCTAGCCGTCTTCGCCCGATCTGGAGAGAAGATACCGGCTGATCGTTCACCTCGCTCTCCGCGCTGCCATGTGCTCGGAAGGCGCCGGGTGACGCCACGCGACTACCATCATCCACCAGGCGGACCAACAATCCAAAGCATGGATAGGTGGCACCTTCATTTTTCTACCTGTCGCGTAGCTAAAGCTAAACTATTCAAGTTTCAATAATAATATTAATAAACATCATCCTTTTTTATAATCTCGCTTATTATAAAGCAAATTATGATAAGTCTCAGTATCGTCAAAGCAGAAAAGCATTGTATCCCTTATCAAATGAATCGAGAAATAATTGTACATTATAACGTAGGCGCTCATTGTCCGGATTGTACGGAACCATAACTACCAAAATTATATTGTCTCTCCTAAAATAATAATTTATCGATGGACTAGTATCATATCCCCCGGCGGTGGCCTCTGAATGCACAAATAGCCAGCGATAAATCATATACGAAATTGAAAGATTCATGCCCATTCTTATGTATAAATACCTATCATTGTGTTTTTGCAAATTAATTTTGGTTTTACCCCGCCAATCCCTTTCGGTCGGGTGTTATTTTTCTCGTTGGCAAAGCAGCCCTCCACGGGCGTGGGCGACCCGGCCGCCGCGAGCGAGCACGTGCCGCGGCGCCGAGGTCCGCCGCTAAGCGCTCTCGGCCGGCAGATGTGACCTGCGCATTCCTGGGCGATACGCGGGCCTCGGCAGACTGATGCTCCCCTCCTCCCCCGGAAATTAACTTAAGTTTTTTACCGGTTTCCACTACTCTTTTATTTACGGTGGGGACGCCATTGGTCTGCATCGGCTCAGACTGCGGGCCGAGCGAGGCGGCCTTAGCGACGCGGGCGCTAAGGTCGTTTTCAGCGTGTTCACTGGCGGCTGTCTGCGCTGAGGATCGATGCCGGGGGCGCAGGCCCCGAGCCTCGCTACCTGCCCCTTCCGCCGCTGACTGGATTTATGGCGGGCCGGTTGAACCTGTTTTGAGAATATTATTTTTAAAATGTCCGCTCGTCGGCTGAGGGCTCCCGCCCCCCGCCCCCGCCCCCGCTCTCCGCTTCCCCGTCCGAGTCCTCCGTTCATCCCTAGCGGCTGAGGGAGGTTCATTTATTTGAGTTGAACGCAGATCATCGTGAACAGTGCGTGCCCGGATATATTTCCTCTTCGTGTAGATGGTATCAAAAATCACCAATTATATGGAAATTGAGTCAATAATCGGCGCATATTGGGAATTCAAATAATTGTGTTTGATTCAATGGTTTGAATTACACATATACATTTAATTTTTAAAATTAAATCTCGTATTGATGTGTAGTGTAAGTTCAAAAGTATGGATGTCAAGTATAGTGTGCTTGATCAGACGACTCGGCAGGCCGACTAGAGATTGGTCGACTGCCATCTGTTGTCCCTTCCCCGCGGTCTTTGCCACTTCCTGTCTCGAAGATCTGCATTCGGACCTCTTTATGTTTATGTATATATATTTGTATATATATAAATATATATATAAATATTATGTGTATATACATATATTTAAATATGTATATATATATATATATATATATATATATATATATATATATATATATATATATATATATATATATATATATATATGTATATACACATAATATTTATATAAACATATATAAATATACATAAGTATCCATAAATATATAATTAAAAAAAATACATATATATATATACATATATATATATATAAATATATATACATATATAAATATATATACATATATATACACATATATATATATATATATACACACATATATATATATATATATATATATATATATATATTTAAAAAAAATATTTTTTTATAAAATTTCTATACATATATAGTATAAATATATGCAAATACATATTTATATAATTCTGATATAATAAACAATATTGACACTGCACTTGCAATATAATTTATTATAGAAGGTATTTTTTTGTTGCTTTCAAAGCTTTATGTAAGCTAACGCCATCTAGTGATGTCTATAAAAAACACGGTCTAAAGTGATCCCAACTTGAAGCTTTGCGTCAAATTCATTTCTCTTGACCTTTATTATCAAATTCAAATAGTATGTAAATCTTACATGTCTGTTAACATGTAATGAAATGTGAACCGAATTACGCCCAATCATGAGTATTATAATAAATATTAACTCGGTATAATTGGTTAATGGAAAGTATTTTCAGTCTTATACGAAAATTGAAAATCTAAATAGACATTTCAAATTTAAAAAATTCGCAATTTTTATCTTTCCAGAGTTTCCGCCAGTGTGATAACTTGATATTTGTTTATTGGATGTCTAATTAATTTATATTTCCATTTATAGTTCAATCGATAAAAACGAATAACCGAATGCATTAAGGATAGATGATATGCGGACAACATCGAAATTCTCGATGCTACACTAGTGGTTTGCACGCATAAAAATGTAAGTGGGACCATTCCGAGTAAAACTCCACACCCCACAATCAAAATGCGTCCGGACGGTTTCACGCGAAAGGGTAATAATACCACTACAGTACGACTATAGTGGCAGATGCGCGGTCGGCGGACTTCATGAATGCGGCCGAGCATTTCACATTCGAACTCGTCGCGGATTGCTTTAGCGGTATTTTTTGCACGTGCCGTGCATGGCGGGGTGGGTAAGGGAGAGCGAGTGAGGGAGACGACGGCGCGAGTCTTCAGCGAATGTACCGCTCGCTCGGCGGGCGCTCCGGCTGGCCGCGTGCAGCGGCGCGGCAGGCCGGGGGGCCAGGGGGCCAGGGAGCCAGGGAGCCAGGGGGCCAGGGGGCCAGGGGGCCGCTCGGCGACCCTATAGGGTGAAACTCTCGTCTGGGGTCGAACGCCAGGGGGACGGGATAGGTTGTTCATTTGTTTTTGGGGGTGAAATTCCCCTCACCTTGACAATAAAAGGAGACGAAACAAGTATTCGCGCGGGAGTGTCATTGCTGGCAATCCTACCGCACAGTTATGAGATCCAAATTATAACCTCATACTAGTTTTAAAAATAACAGATTTTAAATTTAATTTAAATACTATCCCTTTCCCCGATAATAGATATTTAAATTAATACGCATTGTTTTAAATTGCTCGCGTGTGATGATTTTTCCTCAATATGTCTGGAATATTATAAATATCCAGATGGTCTTAAATAATGGTATCTGCACAATTCTAGTTCTAGCTGCAAGTCGGTTGTACGATTTGTCGTGACGTGTGTAGAGGCCTTTATAAATATCCCATTTACACGTGTACCCACATATCACTCAACGACAGCACGAAATCACAGTAGCCGAGATAAAAGTAGGAAATATAATATATATATATACATACATACATACATACATACATCATAACATATACACATACATATATGTATATCGTGTCGTAGTCAAACTGAAATACTATTGTTCCGGTTCCGTGCAAAATAACACGCGGCAACACAATCAGCCAATAGCATCCCTTTATTTATGGCTTTGCATAAGTAAACAATGAAAGAGAGGACGCTATTGGCTAATTGCAAGTCGATTGCATATCGCGTCGCGACGCGTGGCTTCATTATTTTGCTTCTACTTTCATTCGGGATTTTAAATAAAACCTCTCTTCGATGACAAAAAAATGTTATTGAAAAAAAAAACCAAGAATCATTTAAATGGCTTAATTTATAATACTTGCTTAGGCTATGCTTACAGTAAGATACATAGCTATCCCCTGATCGTGCGCGCAGGTCATGGGGCTTACAAGACTTGGCTTAGGTCGTAGCGCACATGGATTTCTCTATTTTCTCTTTGTAGGAAAAAATATATAAGCCTTTATTGCATGAGTTGAATATTAAGGTAAATAAACATGAATTGTTTATTATTGAAATTGAATCCATTTTGTACACTGGCGGCGGGGAGGGGCGACCAATCAGCGGCGACGAGGTCTGCCCCCTCCACCTGCGCGCGCAGTCGGTTCCGCGTCTCAATGTCGGTCGTGTGTTCTGCCGTTAGCCGCCGTCCGACCAGTTTGCAACCGACGTTCTCAAGTAGCGCACTGTAAAGCGCGGGGCTCCGCCGATAAACATTGCCGAAGATATCTTTCAGTTGACGCACAGATTTAACAGTCACTCTTTGCTATTAAGGAGTAAAATGGATAAAAGATCGCGTGATTTTTCTGAGAAACCGTGAGTTTTATGTCTTGTGTTTTTGCACAAGTCATTTATTATTAAGGACTTTCTATATTTACATACTTCATATCCCTAGTTAGATGTCAGTACACAAATATAAAGTAATCATAGACGATACTATTGATATCGAATTAAAAAAAGATTTATTGTCATTTGGATCGACGGTATTTAGTTTTCAAACATGTTATAGATCTTTCTGAACATGTGTCCATCGCTGATATTGGCTTAGGCAATTTACTAATTGTGGAAATTAATATGAGTTTCGGATGTGTTTCTAGATTGTCTTTTCTTAAATTGCACAAAGTGACTTCAAAGAACGCACCTGTTGCATGTACTATCAGAAACCTTCATTTTCACGTGTGCTTAACACATGATGTATGTCTTTTTCATGTTGAGTTTTGATCAGTTAGATAGCGGTAACGCAAATATCACTCTTACAAGAACAAAATTAATTAAACATTGTTATCAACCAGTTATTCTTCTGCCCACCTATCTTTCATTAGGTTGTAAAGTGATATGTCAGGCTTTTATCCAAACTTCTAGATCAAACATTATCATTTTCAGAATAACACATTATTGCAACTGGCTAAACTAAACATCAAACTTTTGCAAAAATGCTTTAAGAATCAAATGATTTTGGTTCAATCAGGTCAGAATGTATGCTCGATGACATTCTAATAATTAAAAAAAAAATTTTACAAATTAATCCGAGAAACATAAAAAATAATGAATTAAGACTCAAAAGGCATTGGATAAAAACTGGAATCTGCATGTTGAAGTCTTAGATCCATGACTACCACTTGTAGTACGTTGTGAATTATAGACTGAGATATAGAAAGCTCATTTAATATTTTATACATGTGAGTCTAGACCAGGAAGTAATTAATTTTTAATTTAAATGTCAAGTGAAATTAGCTCACTAACATTGTTAAATGCTAGTAAGACAAACCCGGCTTATTACTTGATACACAGAAAAACAAAAAAGTTGCACTCAACTCATTATTATCTGACAAAATAGAAATAAATTAACATATTGTTAACAGTGAGTTGTTAATATATATTTCATACTGTACAAATACACAGCTCGTAAATATTCTTTTATCAGTAAATCTAAATGGTTGATTAAATTTTGTAGCAATCCTGTAGGCTTTATAGGTTATGATTTATTGATTTTTATTCTTCAAAAGTTTAATTTGTTAAAAATGTGGTCTGTATGGAGGTAATTTTGGCTGTATATTGAAATTTACTATAGTATTTGACTGATTTCTGACAATATTTCAAATTATCAAATGCAAATATTGTTATTGTTGTAGCAAATAAGTTTCTAAATATGTTAGCAGTCATCATGAGTCTGATATCAGAGTGATTGGTTAACCATCAGTGAATTTTATCTTCCGTTAGATCTTGATTGGGAATCGGTTTTTTGGTTAGATCCTAGAAATTTATAAAATACCCTTAAAATAGAAAGTTCAAATTGAATATTCACAGCAAACCTCCCAGGCTGAAATGGACTCCGGTTTACGCTCCTTCTCTATATCCTTAGATAAAATAAGGTCCTCGAACTAGAAAGATATTGTATATTATATTACATAGACTGTCTAAAATATTATGTCACTATGGCAACTTTTCATTTGAGAGACTATATTTAATTGTATTTAAATCATTATATAAGCCTTTATATTTTATAAATACAACTTACCATTGGACTGTTTGGATGGACACAAGGTGAATCAATATCACTTTAAAAGCTTATTATTTATGAGGGAAGACTCTTAATTTTTTAAAGTAATTTCAAAGGCTGCGCAAAGCAGATGAATTCATGCGTGAGCATTACAATAATTCTGTAATAGGCTCCTTCAAAGGTGCTCTGAGGTTTGCAAATCTTGACTCACTACTGATATCTTCTAGCCTTCACAATAGGCTTGAATTTGATCCGAGACTTTGATGTCAGCATAGCCATAATTCTCTATATATTTCAAATTTCATTTTTCAATCACAGGGCTCTAGTTAATACTATATGATATAGCTGTCCTAGTGTAGTCAATATTGGGTGAAATCAAACCTGACTTACTTGCCACTAGTATCAAATACATGCAGGAACCATTTTCAACGTCAATGAAATATTTTTTATAAATATATTATTTTCAATGTAAGGTTACAATCTTATAAAACATGCTTTATATGCTTTTTTTCAGGTCACAAATTTTAGAGGATCAACAAAAAACCGTAGAAGAACAGAAGATTAGTCACAAAAGAAAACGTTCCACATCAGGCTCGGAATCAGATACAGATTTCCAACTATTTATCACTAAAAATTCTGAGTTATCACCCAGACTTACTCCTACAAGACTATGCCAAGATACCCAAGTATTGAGAGATGTACAAAATACACACAAAGAAACTGATAAAAATAACATTTCATCTTGTCATGTGATACCTAAAAACTGTAAAAAATTTCGTGTTTTTTCTGAAGGTTCTTTAATTTTCATATGTGAAAGTGAAAAAAATTCTGATGTAGATAGTGGAAAGATTTCTGATGTTTCAGAAATTAATGTGAAAGCTGAAAATTATAAGAGTTCTGTTAACGTTTCAATTGAAAATGACAAGGCTTCTGATGTAAATAATAAAGCGAATGCAGAAATTTATGCGGCACCTGATAACAATAAACAATCTAAAATTGATGTAAATGCTGCTAATTCACCAGAATCAGAAGCTAAGAAACAAGAGAATTTGTGTCGTACTGATGACGGTCAGTCAATCGTAAGGATTTTTGACCAAACTCTGGTTTATTCCAATAAGAATCAAAAGGACAGTACTGGACCAGATACAAGTGAATCTGATTCAGATGTGAGCTTAAGTGAATCTGATACGGAGCATAGTCCATCGTGTCACCGATCTGTAACCCAGAATTCGGCTTTTTTTCCATCTTATTCTTATGATACAGATTCTAGCCCAACTTCACTAAAATCTGAAGGAAGTCAATCTGACAGCTTCAGAGCTTGTCGAAAATCATTTCAGAAGTGTGAAGTGACGTCTCTGTCTCAGGCTTTAACTCTCTTAAAATCTGCATATAGCCGGCCTGTTTTTACAGTAGCAACAAACAGGGAGCGCAAAACCTTACCTCGGTCAGCAGCTACAACTCGATCTGGTGATACAGAGTCTAGCCTAACTTCACTAAAATCTGAAGGAAGTCAATGTGATAATTCCAGAACTGGTCGATCCAATAGCTGTAAAACTGGAAGATGTGGAAGTGTATATCGGACTTCAGTAATATCTTCAACTATTAAGTTGAAATATTTACCTTCACATGGATCTGGAGTAAATAGAACCAATAACACCAAAATTGGTAGAAAGCACAAATTCCAGTCACAATATCAAACTGATCACCAGGACCATTATAGGCCATCATCACAGGGATCTACAAGTTATCGGTTAAATAATTCAAAAACAAGCAGACAAGAAATACAACCAGGCACATTTCTGTCTGCTGCATCATATCCAACAGCGCCATATTTCCCGATTTCACAAACTGCTCTGTTATCCCAGGTGACGACGTCGCTGTCAACTGCACCAGTGCAGCAAGTTCTGTCAGAAACACAGAATCAGCAACATTTCCCGACTACACCAGGCCCATCAGTGTTCCCAACTGCAGCTCTGCTACTTCCACCAACAACACCTGACGGGGAACATTTGTTGCTTACGCCAGGCCCACCACCATTACCAACTGCAGCCCTGCCATTCCCACCAACAGCACCAAATTGGTTACATTTGCTACCTGCGTCAGGTCAACCACCGTTACCAACTCCAGTGTCACAAGTTCCACCAACAACACCACACCAACAACAATTTCTGCCTACACCAGGCCCACCATCATTACCAACTCCAGCGCCACCACATCTACCAACATCACCTGATAGGCGTTATTTGCTGCAAACGTCAGGCTCGCCACCATTACCAACTCCAGCCCCGCCACAACTGTCAGCTTCTTCTACCCGATCATCACCGCTATTGACACAGGCTCCAGAAGCTGCACTAGTCAACCTGTCACCTTCAGCTGCATCAAAAAAGGGGATTTTTTTGGAATATGAAAATATAAAAATGGTATTTTTTTTAATTAATTTATATTAGTCATATTTTGATTTTAGTATTCATAACTTGAAATTTTTTAAAATAATTTGTACACTTATCTTGGTTTAAATTATAAATAACATACATAAGTTCAGTCAGGATAAGATCCTATTTATCAGGTCCTTGTTAATTTTTTTTATGTAACAAGTTGATTTTAAGAAGAGGAGAGTGGTTTTTAGATAATAAGGCGCGAATCTAAAACATTTGGTAAAACTGAAACTATGACAAAGCATCAAGTGAAAATCTACAACTGGAGACAACAGTTTTACTTGTAGCCATTAGTATTTTAAAGTTTTATTTCTATATCTGTACAAAATGCAGTCCATTCCATGCAGGGTTAGTATTGATTGGGATAATATCTTTTTAGACATGACTACAAACCGGGTACATTTAAACTTGATATTAAGTTTTTTATTTTTAACTATCGGAGCCAATATATTTTTCATCACATTATTGTCTTGGAATCTTTCGTGAAGCTATTGTTAGCCTTTTGCTTGATAGGACTAACGTAAATTCTAAGACTCATTGAACATCCTGGAATTTAAATCTGTGTACACTCCAAAGATCATAACATTATCCTTTTTAAGGATTTAAATTGGATTTCACAAATACAAAAGTTTTGAATGATCATTAAATGCCTCTATTAATTATTAAATAAATCCTAATATAATATGTCCATTTAAAACACATCCATTTAATCACAACAAATTTTGCGGTCCTGTAAAGTTGAAATTAGCGCTTGTAAACTCAAAAAAGTTTGTAATGTACATTCTTAAAGATTTGGGCGAATTAAGAAGGCTGTTCCCTTCAATTTTTTTTAGAGAGTATCAACTGTCACCCGTAGTTTCTTACCTGATTTGTTTGCATATATGGGGCAAGTAGATGTTAGTGTAAGACTATCATAACAACTGAGCTCTCAATTTTCTAGTGGTGGAAATTTGACCTTTAGTTTAAATTTGATTTTGATAGTCATTTGAACTTTTTATCATGGGTAAATTTTTATTGACATGAAACCAGATGTTGCCATTTATATGGGAAAAAAATGAGTTCACTGTCCTAGCTTTAAACAGATATTATTTCACAGCCTCAAGTTAATCAACAAGTTCATGCTCACAAAGGAAAAAATGTGTTGAAGCATCATGAAAAAGAACATGATAATTCAATTCAAGATTATCAAATAAATACAGAACAATCTCAAAAACAATCGCAACTACAAGATCAGCAGCATAAACAGCAGCATCATCATCAGCAACAGAAGCAACAACTTCAACAACAGCAACAACAGCAACAACAGCAACAACAACAGCAACAACAGCAACAACAACAACAACAACAACAACAACAACAACAACAACAACAACAGCAACAACAGCAACAACAACAGCAACAACAGCAACAACAACAGCAACAACAACAGCAACAACAGCAACAACAGCAGCAACAGCAGCAACAACAACAGCAACAACAGCAACAACAACTGCAACAGTATCAAAAAGTGCAACAGCATATACAACAGCAGCAAATACACCAACAGATTCAACATCAATTGCATCAGCAAAAGCAAATGCAACAGTTGCAAGTTGGAAATGCACAGAACCACCAAACTCCTCAAACACAGCAATTCAGTGTGCCTGGAGTAGGAGAGATTAATTTAAGCTTCTTACCTGGACCACATTCAGTGAACGGAGGACCTGTATTTGAAATAAACGGAACAGGCGTTACAAAAGTTGGGGAAACATCTACTGATGTCAACCAAAAGACTCAGCAGGTATAGTGTAGTGTGGTCTATTTTATTCAATGGTGAAGGTGAACCGGCATGGCATACAGGCTACGGCTGTTAACTGTGATTTTTATTAGAAATGCTCGTATTATACTGATCTATTTTGCGCCATGTTAGTGGTATCAAAACATTGTTTATGGCACTTTTATTGTTTGTTATTTACAAATAATAATGTATATTTGATGGTTGGTTAATTTTATTGGAAAGTTATGTTTTTTAAATTATTGAATTCACACTGAATTGCATTAGATGACTTATATGAATGTATATTGCTATATTGAGTGCTATCTCTAATGTACTTTGTTTTCCTTTCTATTACTCTGCAAGCTGCCACTTGATATAATGTCAGTGGTGTCTACAACTTTGCTTTTACACTGCACATGTTGGATGTGGCCTTAAATAATAAAGTTAGTAATACAAGCGAAAAATAGCTCATTAACAATTAAATGATCTGGGTGCATTGCGATTAAGTCTCATAAAAAATAATATACAAATAATTATCAATGAAAAATTAACTATAAAGGGGATGAAAATGGTTTTTATGATAGCCGAAGTATTGATTCAATTTTTTAAACTTCTTTATTTAGTGTAGCTTAGTTAGTAACAAGTTTTCAAACATATTGGTTACTAGGATACCACTCTTTAGTGTGTGTTTATCGATACTATGATTTCTTTGTTTAATTTATTTGCATTTTTCTTTATTGAGACTTCTGTTCAAGCATGTTTTAATATATTTGATTCCATTTATATGCACGAACTTTTAATTACATATTTGGTTTAACCTGTGATTACTAATTTACGTTGAATACTTTCCTCTGTTTTCCTTAATAGCCTTTTTGTGTAGTTGTAGATAATCCTCATTCTTGAAAGTACATAAAATTTAAAAATAAAATTTGCAATTAGTTGTTTTGATTATATCTAATTTTCATGTTCAATTATAGGTTATTGGTTCAGAGGCCTTGATACAGCAAATCATCATGACATCTCAACACGATTCATCCCAGCAACCACAGCAGCATCAAGCCGTAGTGGTATCTGTCGCTAACTCTATGGGGCCTGCACACCAAGTCGTTTCTGGTGGTTTGGCGCAGCAGTCTGGCAGTTCTGGTTCTGGTACTGCAACTCTGCAGACTTCTGCAGGTTCCAGTCCTATGCCCGGTATGGCTCCCTTGCAGGGCCTGCAGCCAGGGCAGCATCCCCAGCAAATCAGGTGAGTAACCTAATCTAACCACTGTTAACAGAATTCTCAGTAAAATCATAATAGTCAAAGCCAGGATGACAATCAGATTTAATATTTTAGTTAAAATACTTAGAGATTTTTCCACATGTACATTTTTTTTATTGGTGACCGGTTTTGGCTAAATTACAACATTAAACAATCATTTACCACACATAAACTTTCTTTACAGATAAATACACTTCAGGATTACCCCAACCTAGGAAAACTGCTGCTGCACCCCAAACTACCATTTAACATTCCCAGACCCAGTGATCATTATAATGTACATAAATTTCTGACCTTCTGTTAAAACCCATTCTCAACTTATTAACATTGGGAACTATTGAACTTCGTAATGCGTTTCATATTTATTCGTATAAAAGTGTCGCCATCTATCGAGCATTATTTTTATTATATGTCATTCGTGCAAGATGTCGGTCTAGGTACGTCACGTTTTATTTTCGTTGTTTTGTTATTAAATCAATTACAATAAATTATAATTGTATGATCTTATAAAGAAGACTGCCTTTATTGGTTTGAATCAAAATTTCATTTTATATTGTAGTATATCATACCTTAACTAGACATCAAACTTGAGAGTACATTGTTATGTACATTCGGTCTGTGGTTAGTCAAATGTCAGTTTGGCAACTTTTATTATTTTAAGATTCTGTGATTTAATTATTACAATTTTTAATGCTTAGAACCTTTAAACCAAATGGATCTGACTGCTGATGATATTTGGGATCAAATACTAAGTGGCGATGTTTCCGATATCGAAATAGAAATTGAGGATGATGAATGTCATGAATGTCACAAATGTAACAAATGCAAAATATGTTTGTTTTACTAGGAGTAGTAACTGCTTTTTCAATTTCCTCGAAATTGAGACACGTGTAAAACTTTTTTCATCATTATAAACGGTTTTAGTTACAATAATTTTAGTTCCTCTTATTCAAATTAAATAATTTTAGTTATCTCTCGATTGATTTAGTTTTTCTAAATTTATAAGTAATTTTGCTTTATAAAAGTATGAAAGGTCTTACTTACTCGAGTCCTATTATACATGACAATGTACATGCTGTATTTTCCACAAATAAAGTTTGAAAAATTAAAAATATATATATTTGTTTTACCTTTAACATATTTTATAAGATAATTAATAAAAAAAAGGTCTGAGGAAGTTAGATTAATCACTTTCACAAATATAAATGCATTTGCTTTGTATAGACAAAAACACCAATTATATACAATCCTCCAGAAACCGGTCACTAATAAAAAAATTTACACGTGGAAAAATCATTCTAGTATTTTATTTAAAATGGAATTCTACCAAGTACTCTCTGTTAAAAATATTGATTAATCAGATTTACCTTGTTAGTATTACTAGCAATAGCACTTTGCAGTACTTTTAAAACTTACAGATAGAACCTTTAACTATTTTACAATATAGCCAGAGTTTTGTAAGAAACGGATTATATAATAATGCTGTTGGGCAGCAGCAATATCCAGACTTTTCCTTCGAATATAAAATTGCAGTGTAGGACCCACTACTCTATTTTCGCTGAGAAAACCATGAACACTGGCTCAGGTGAGATGGTTGCCAACCTCCTCTGAAGAGAGGCAGAGGTTGGAAATTAGAATTAGTTTATGGTGAAAAAATTAAATAGTCAAATCTTAAATGTCACAGAAAAATTTCTGATATGGCAACATTTAAGTACAAAGGATTAGTCATAGTGTTAATCTTTAGTTTTAAGTTTTAGCATATGGCTTTTCTTGTTTACCACAAGATAAGTTTGAATGAAAGACAGTTTAAATTACAGTGCAGCTGATTGGGGTCATGGGCGTGTCCAGGTTATACAACAACCGTTGCAGAACCCTCCCTACCTGCAGCAGCTATACAATACTCAGGGTCAGATTCTGATGCCAGGCAATATTGCACTGCACCCAGGAATTAATCCTCAGCAAATTCAGGTAGCTGGCATTTTGATGACCAATAATATTACAATCTGTAAAGAGTATACTTAATAAGCATTACTTGCCATAGGTAATCGCTACAGGGAAGCCATTCCAGGGTGGCCAGATACAACCCCACATGCTCGCGACTGCTCAGGCCAAGCAGGTTCTTCAGGCTGGACAAGCTGGTGAGAAACACATCTATATATATATATTAGCTTTTCACCAACAGTATGATCAACCTATTATGTGGAAATCTTTGTTAAATTATGCAAGATGAAACAGGTCAGGAAGTAAAGCTTCACTTAGTATAAAAATTGAAACATAAAGCAATTGGGACTCGAGTAATCTGCTGTCAGCTCTCGCTTTAAATAATAAATATTGAATCATCATCTTATCATCATTGTACAATATTGAGTAAAATAATTAACATTAAAGTCTATTTAATTTAATTATTAATCATATATTTAATTATTCTAATTTAATTTATTAACTGCTCTAATATATAGTATATAATTGAATTAGTACTATATATAGTGCTTGTAAAAATGTTTGTAAGGTATATTATATCAACAGTCCTATGAAATCCTATGGAGAGATAACCGCTGACTTGAGTAAACCAGCATAAGATTTCAGCGATTCAAAGGCTATATAATAATTATTATCATTTACTTTTAATTTATAAATATAATTTACTTGGTAAAAAATCTATCTACAAATAGAACTTCATTTCTATTGATATATACAGTGAACTTTTCAGGTCTAACATATCAGGATCAAGGTTTTTAACATTTTATTTTGGAACATAAATTGTTGTCTTTGTAATAAAATTTGATTTTATGGCTTTCGAGGATGTGCTGTTTAATTTGTCATTGGCTTCTTTATACACATATATACATATATTTGTATATGCACATATGTGTGTGTTAAATTCAAATATGTCTCAAAAGGATAATTCTTAAATTGAAAAGAAATACGAAACATAAAATAATTGTTTTTAAGCACGATAGCCAAGTTTTTTCGTGGATGTCATTGTCGTTTTGTTTCATTAAAAAAATGTTTAATTAGCTAGAAATTATTAAATAATTATAAAATTTTAAGTTTATTTTCGTAAGAATTTTTGTCTCTTTAAAGTATAAAAGTAGAAACTGAAATTTTTTAATAATGATTTGTCAATTTAAATATTTTGCATGGTTTCATTGGTTCTGAATTTACAACTTCTCGATAGAACACCAAATACATTGTTAGATCAGCTTATATATATTTCTAACAGGCTGTATTTTTAAGAGGGATTTTCAAACAAACTGGTTTATACAAAAAAATATTATAACATGATATGCATGATTAAATCTCCATTGTAGGTATTTTTGCTTACTAGTTCTGTCTGGTATATTATTTGAGCGCAGTTATGTTAAATATATTATAATAATTATATAATATATATAATATATATTCAGCATACAATATTGCAAATGTGATTAAATAATTTTTTGACCCAAACCAAGTTTAAAACTTGTTAAGATTGATTATTTCAAATTGAGTTATGAATATTTAAGAAATTGTAAAGTAAGTTCTGTTTTTCTTAGAAATATCTTTTTTGCAGTATTGCACACTGAATAACAATGTGTGAATAAAAAAAAAACTAGTTTATAAATACCTCCACTGCTTGGTAGCAAGAGCCGTACAACATAATGTGTTGTACAGAAGTTTGAATTAGCCGTTATTTTGTATATCTTAATATATTCAAAATTATAAAAATTATTCTGGATATTTTACTAATATGAAAATAAAATAAATTAAATTTCTTTTGACAGTTTCAATCTCTTATTACCAAACATCATATAATTAATCTTATGAAACAATATTTTATTTAAAATATTGAAATGGAATTTTATATTATTTATTATTATTTTATGAAACATTCAACTTTAATTTTTTAAAAATGTAGGGTCTTTTCCTGGCTACACTACGATCCCGACGATTCCAACCACGCAGAACCAGACATTTGTGTTCTCACCCCTGAATGTGATAAGCTCACAGCCCAACATACTACCAGCCCACTCTCCCGCTACTGGTATGCCTGCACAGAAGACTGGAGAAATTCACAAGGTAATTGACACCCTTACCTAATTAATAACCTTAACCTCTTACTCCTTGTACAACGTACGTTTAGTATAGTAAGAATGCTTTACTGGTCTCAAATCCAGTAGTGAAGAAGCTGTCCAAGAAGTTAAGCCTGGATAACAACACGCACTGAAGGCTCTCTCATGTGTATATAGTTCACAACTTCAAAATATAGTATCACAATTCAAAAGGTAAGGCAGAGACTGAAACAGGATCGCTGATGGTGGAGTTGGCTGTTATCATCAGATAATGTAAGGCTTCCTTTACATTTGGTTAATATTGTGCTCAGGTCATGGGTGGACAAAAGGTGCAAGTCCAGAAGGTGGGTCTGAACACGGGAAATAACTCCCAGGCTGGACAGCAGCAGTGCGTGCAAGTTTCCCAAGCTGTCCTGTCCAACCAGCCGAATGCACAAATCATCAGCCCCCTGCAGGTACTTAACAAGCATTTAAATGTTAAATAGAAAGCAAGACTTAAAGCAAGAAATGCACTGCTGCAGCCTAACAGCCCTTCTAACCACTTCCTTTGTCGCCAGGTGATACTATAAATATTGATTTTGGTTTATCTGTTTGCAGGCAGGAGGCCAAGTGCAATTCACCCCGTGGCCGTTATCAGGAGCTCTGCCTCAGGTGTGGGCAGGAGGCCTTCAAGCTTCGCAATTACTAACGCCCAACCCCATTTTCATCCGTGGGACCAACCAGTCTGATGCAACCAACAACATGTTTATTCAACATTCACCGCAGCCTCAAACTGCTCAAACACTTCAAGCAGCGAATCACAACCGTGAGTTACCCTTTATAAATATTTATTTTTCATTAGAATTTCTAATCTTACATTGAAAACCATAAATGCCTACATTATCAATTTTTTTTTAAATATTGTAAAGCTATCTAAAGCATCTAGTTATTATTTATGTTGGCTTTTTTAAAATTTATTTCCAGCTGCTTTAACTCTTCCGTGTGGTATGCAAACAGTTCAGCAACCAGTGGGTCCAACGGCTCCCAAACCTCGGGCAGACTTACAACCCAAAGGTCCACGTCCCCTGTCTCATATATTACCATCAGCCAACATTCGACCTGCCAGTAGTGTATCTACTCAAACAGGCGCGCTGCAGATGCAGACACAGGTGAGCATCGTGCCTGTACGTGCCACTAAGATTATTGATGTATTTATTAGCTGATAAATAGATAGTTTTTTTATTTTACAAATCATTATCAAAGTAAACATTCCTTCAATTCTCAGATGGGCAAGCAACAGAAGCCTCGCGGTAAACCAAGTGGTGTGAGATCAACACCGACCCCCACTACTCAGAAAGCAGATGCAGCCAACCAGACTAACAAAGTCTCAAACATTAACCAGATACCGCAGGCTAACAAAACACAGTGAGCTTATTTTCTTTTCATTCGGTGACTAAAAAAAATGTTTTATCATAGACTATTGAAGCTATTATTGGTAATATATTTTTACATACTCTATATATATTTTTGGCAACACAAAACTATTGGTTTTCTGCATTCCGTATGTAAAAAGCGAAAACATCTTTCAAATTTTGTAATATTTATGTTCAGTATTCTTCCTTCATGATGACATGCAGTAAGGAGTATAAGTTCTCCTTTCAGAATGCTCGTTATGAACTCTGGACAAATGACTGCTATGCCCGGTCCAATGACACCAGATAAAGTCCAACAAATCGGGAATAAAAACCTACAACAGCACCAGCAACAACAGCAGCAACAACAACAGCAGCAACAGCAGCAGCAGCAGCAACAGCAGCAGCAGCAACAGCAGCAGCAGCAGCAGCAGCAGCAGCAGCAGCAGCAACAGCAGCAGCAGCAGCAACAGCAGCAGCAGCAGCAGCAGCAGCAACAGCAGCAGCAGCAGCAGCAGCAACAGCAACAGCACCAGCCTTTTCTGATGCAGCAGCAACAAGCAGTTCTGCAGCAGCAGGTAATGTATAAATTATTATTTGACTATTCATTACATCAATGCTACTTTCGTTTCTTTGATTTGAGTTGAAAATTGAAAAAAGAAAGCCTGAAACTTTCTCATTGACTGCAAAAACTAATATTCATGGATTTAAAAAAGCTTTAAAATTTAAAAATTGCCCAATAGCTGTTACCAGCTCAAATACCATAGCGCTGTAAATAATAATTATTATAATTTGTATGTGGTAAATATCAGATTTTATACATCAAATTTTCATTTCAGCACCAATTGTTGCATCAAACACAGCAACAAATTGCTGTAGCCCATTATCAACAGCAAGGCCAGTCGCATATCCAAAACAAGTCACTCATGGGTTAGTATTTTTATATTTGTAACTATTGAGCTGTCTTTGGATATGGTATATACAACTAGATTATGCCAGTTGTATGCGGTCAATGAAAGAAATATCTTTTAAACTTTATCAAATTATATATTTTATACATGCACAATATACTTGTGAATTTTCTCATTTAATAAATTACTTGTTTAATATATAATGAATAAAATGCTTGGTCAGATTTAAGAGTTGAATAGATTGTCACATTGTCTAACTAATTAATAGAATTTGTAATTTAAAAGACACTTAATATCAATTTTAAAATAAAATACTTGAGTGATTTTTCCACATGTTAATTTTTATTGGTGACCGGTTTCGCCAACCTTGCACTTAATTAACCTATCTGTTCTTTTATTGGGTGAGCTTGTGCTGGTTATGGTGATAGATCAAGAGCCAAAAATTGAAGCTTCCCTTAAGACAAAATACCAACATGCTGCATGATTACTGTGCACACACACAATTTAAAATTACTTTTAAATAATTGTTAAAATTTATTTAATTATAATAAATAGGTACAATCTTTTCAATTATTTCTTTATGATTAAAGAAATTTACACAAATTATCCTTTTTATTTGCTACTAATTTGAATAAAATATAAAATTAGAAATAGCCTGATTGAATCAAATTATTATTGACACATGTGATATAGGAATATGCTGATTACTGTGCAAGAAATGTATTATTTCGTTTTGTACAGGGATGACGATACCCACAATCCAACAATCTGGAATGCCAGTTGTTTCGATGAATCAAGGAATGTCGATGGGCACCTTGCAGCAGGCTATTCCCATGGTTCAACAAATTCATCCGGTAAGAAATATTTAATTAATTTTACATTTTATTTAATATTTCTTATAATATGCAATGTTTCTTTCAAGTTAACCTAGCTTATCATCTCACATAAACTGACAGTAAATAATGACTTTCATGCTACATTCCATGAAAACTAATTATTTTGGACTGGCTTAATGTTAAAAGAGACCGATTGTGTTAAATTTTCCCTCAAAATTATTAACCATTGTAAATTATTTATAAAAAATTTCAGTTCTCCGCCTAATATTGAAAGCTTTAGTAAAATGGAAAAAACATGTTTATTGTTAAATTTAAAAATGCAATGTTCAGGGTTAAATTCAATATTACTATTTTATAATATGTGTATATATAATATATATATTTTATGCAGAGCACATTGCAAGTGCAGAGTGGATCCATGGTTACCACGGGAGGACAACTAATTCAGACATCGGCAGGGCTGGTGCAAACTGGTCCAATGACTGGTCTTACCCAAGGACAGATCACCCAACAGCAATTGCTCGGTCAGCAGCTTACAGCTGCCAACCCTTTGCATTCCCCTCCATCTACCCTGCAGCCACCGCAGAACCCAATGCTCCAGGTGTCTGGAAATATGTTGCCTCCGCAGGTCATTTCTGTTTATAAAAATAAAATCATTGTGCTCTTGAAATTTATTCTAACTCACTTAATGTTTATTTAATTATACAGGGAAACATGCATCCTTCTCAAAATACACTGAACATTGTCGGACAACCACAGGTAATGTCTCCGTTGTCTGGAATGCAGTCTACGTTAGGAGTCACTCAACCTACGATGACACTCACTCCTAACCAGAGTCCATCACCCGGACCACAGCAACAGCAGCAGGCTCAGTTGCAGCAACAGACTCCAATGCAACCCCAGCCTCTGCAAATTATACCAAATCAAGCTCAAACTCAACCCAATAATGCTGGTACACTTGTAAAGTTGGATGAGAAACAGGTGATCACAGATTTATTGGAATCATTTAACTTTATACTATATTATTTTGGAATGGGCTATTTTACAAACTGGACATTATTTAATGAAATTGTTTTACTTTTAGATAAAAGATTTCGATGGACCAGAACTGAATTCCATCCAGAGTCATGGTGGTCTTTTGACGTCTAGTACACCCACCCCAAGTATTCCTACATTGCAATCAGAATTGCAGGAACTCAATATACCTTCGTCATCTAATACACAACCTGGTAATAATTATTTGTAATACAGTTAATCTCTATACAAAATTTTATTACTTGTTAATTATTCTACAATAAAACCAAGATTAATATTTTGATCATTTTTCAGAATCCAATAAAACTCCAAAGATTGAAAACCTCTCTCCAGTGAAAACTTCTCCGGCAGCATTAGAAAAATTGAGAAATTTTTCTGTAGATTCTCCACATTCAAGTAGTGGACAGCCCACAGGAGTTGTCACTAGCAGCCAGGCTCAACTTCAGCAAGCTCAGGCTAATCTTAATGCTACTGTTTTGAATCAGCTTTCTAGCCAACTGGGTGAGAGATTTGATTATAATATTATGCTTCAATATAACAGTTCGCTTAACACTTTTTAAAATTTCTTTTCCTTTGTGTTACTTTTATTTATTTTAGAATATTTAATAATTCATAAAATAATATTTCATACTGTCAAATCCTGTTAATCATTTGGTAGTCATTAATTCACCAATTTGACATTCATGTTCCTCTTTAAATAAATTTGACTACATTTTGTGCAGGCGTGACAACAGTTTCCATGACCATGTCTCCCAAGTCTTGTGCCGTTTCCAGTGTATCGAGTATGTCCAACCATATAGCTACATCTCATAATGGTGTGTATATAAAAATACCTTGCAATGTTAGAAATTCAATCATTATTTTTAAACGAAATCACCACTGTGAGTTGTGCATGACTGATTCAGTATTCAATTGTGCAATAATCCAATACATTAACACATTTGTAATTTTTTTCACACAATTTATTATGCAGTGGTTGAAGAATGAAAGCACATAGCAGTTTTAAGACAGAGCACCAAAAATCAAAGCAATTAATCTACACATGTCTGTAGTACAATTATGTTTTTCAATAAGATTTATATCCTATAACTATGTTAACCATTTCTATTATTTATTTTCTTTGACAGCTCTCCAGTCTTCACCGTCCTCAATTGACAAACGTCTACCTAAAGCTATGGTTAAACCTAACATTTTAACTCATGTAATAGAAGGGTTTGTTATTCAAGAGGCAGCTGAACCATTTGCTGTGAGTGTTAAATACTTGTTTTCTATTCTTTGAAATTTAATTTATTCTAAATAATTATACAACGGTGGACTATTTTGATCTGCAGGTTAACAGACCCCACCGAGAGTGGTCAGCAGAAAAAGAGCACGAAAAACAAAATGAAAGTGCCACCAGGGAAACTGAGGAATCAAGTAAGTAACACATTGCATAAATTATACTATCACAGAAAGTTTCAAAGAAATTTAATCAAGGTTTGCATACAAGTGACTTACATGATAGAATATGTTGTCAGTTATGTATTATCGTTGTTTCTTTTCTTTTTTTTACAGAAAAGAAAACATCTAATGCAATTCCAACAACAACGACAAGAATATCAACAGACCTGGAAAAATGCGAGAATTGTGGAAAAATAATCAAAAACAAAAGCAAAAAGTTCTGCAGTCCCGGCTGCAGTAGAAGGTATGTCGAAAGTTCAGTTTCCTTGGAAATCTCTGATTGAAGTCAGATCCATTCAGATCAAGAGATCGGTGCTTTAACGCCAGTAGAGTTCTGAACCTTGATTTTATCACCTAGTTATAATTCTCACACTACATCCGCTTGTCTATTATATGCAGCCAGGTCTGATACAGGTCGCAAACACAGCTCTTGTTTTCTCAAGAGATGAGGAATTCTGCCTCTAAAAATTAAAATTTTATGATTTACTTAAAATAACTTTACAACATTACACTTCACTACATTGCATTACACTTCACTACATTACACTGTGTTACCCTACCCTACTCTAACCCTATTAAATTCACACTTATTCAGTCTGACAAATTCATTTATTATGTGTGTGCGGAAGTGGTAATAGTGTTAAGATGCTTTGGAAGTCTAGAGAAGGCATTTTGAACGTCTTCTATAAATAAGTTATAAGGTGCTTTACAATACTTTCATGATGAAATACAAATAATGTATTGTTATTTTTGGTAGAATCCTAGCAAGGAAATCATTTTTGAGAGATGACAGTTCAAAATGTATGCTTTTTCCCCTAAATATTTCGACACGTAAACAAAAGTTTGTCAAACTGTATTTATTTAAATAATTTTCAACTAAGTGCAAGCGTTTAACTTCAATGTTCAATTTCATTTAGCATGAGGCAAAGCTTCAATCTTAAGCGCCCAACTAGTGCGTCATCGAGCATCTCATCCCCTCCTTCTGGAAGCCAGGAAGGTATGTCAAACATGTACACAAATTTTAAGAATCAAACAAAATAATGAAATGAATTTTAATTTAAAAAAAACTTTTTAAATGGAATGTAAAAGCTGATAAGTTAAAACCTAGTGTAATGAATTGAAGTTTAATTTATATGTGTAATGATATGGTATTCATAATTTTCAGCTTCGAATGATGGTAAAAGCTCTGATAGTGCCTCTATTTCCTCAAATGTTCCTGAGGATGTGAGCATGGACACTCCATCGAGCTTGCAACAGTGTGGTGCTCTGCAATGGAATGTAAGTGTCTATTTAAACATAGTTATTTTATTTCTTGCTAATATGAATACTTTATTATCTTGACAAATATTCAACTTGATTCTATTGTATGATAAAATACTAGTTTTTTTTTGTTTTATACAATACCATCAGAGTGTTAGTAACTAAAAGGAGTCCTCTATTTATTTTTCCAGCAAGAAACCGGCGCACAAAAAATATTTATCTCATTATTTTTGTAATTTAATTTCTTTATAATTTTCTTTCCATTATAATTTCTTAAGTTTTTATTGTGAAACTATGAATAAAAGAATATAAATTCAAGTCAGGTTTCAATATTTTAGTTTATTTAAAAAAATATTTATTAAGATCAAGAAATAAAAAAAATATTTATTTTATATATATATATTAAGATGAAATTTTTAAACAGATTATAAATGTTTATTAAATTTGTTAATGTATGTTTCAGGTCAGTGAAGTTTGCGACTTCGTCAAGAACATCCCTGGCTGTTCCATGTATGCAGATGATTTTGTTATCCAAGAAGTAGACGGAGAAGCTCTGTGCCTCATCAAGCCGGAACACTTGGTGATGGCAATGTCGATGAAACTCGGGCCAGCACTGAAGATTGTCGCCTCGATAGATACTCTTCGAGCAGAT
This sequence comes from Atopsyche davidsoni, assembly GCA_022113835.1. Lineage (NCBI taxonomy): Eukaryota > Metazoa > Arthropoda > Insecta > Trichoptera > Hydrobiosidae > Atopsyche > Atopsyche davidsoni. The sequence continues at coordinate 11,734,775 of JAILWY010000010.1, read as the reverse complement.
AAAGTGTTGAGTGAAGATGAAGATAGCCGCAAGAGACGGGAATCATCGGACTGGCCCTCGAGTCCTGCGAAGAAAGTGAAATTCGATTAAGGTCCAATGACTAAATTTTTTTTTACTTAAGCTGCGGATTTCTAAATGTTCAGTTATTTTAAGTAACACTTTATATTTTGTTTAATTTATGTTGCTGTCTAACTATCACCCTGATAGGATGGATTTTTAAAAGTTTATATGTAACTGGCGTTGCCGGCGACTTACTGTAAGAGATATAGTTATGTAAGTGCTGTCATGCACTTCAAATACTTACCGAGAGCCAACTGACTACTTACCAAATATTCTTGAGTATTTGAGATCTCACAGTGGTTTATGTTTTTCTATAGATAATAAGTGTATTTGGTGATATACAGCAAATTTATTGTAGTGCTACTTTATTACATTGCGCTTGCGAGTTTTTACATCAATGAGAATGTAAACAAAGTATATCACAGGTTTTTCCGAAGTGGTTAGTCTCTATTTTTTATCATTATTGTTAATATATTTTGATATCTAGCTTGATATCACACTTAATTGTTAAAGTCACCTGAAGCAAGATTAGAAATTTCTAGCAATTTTTTAATTGCTAAATATGACTGATAAAAATTTAAGAACATACTTATAATTTTACTATTTTCTCATGTCATTAAATATTAAGCTCATTTTCACTTCAAGGAAAGACTCCACAAGGAAAAAAGCCTTAGATTTGTGTAAGGTTTTTTTTTTTTTTAAAGTTTAATTGGGTAATTTCGATAAAAGAAAGTTATAATTTTATGATAACTTGAAAGATGATTGCCGTGGCTGTATCAAAAGATATGAAAAAACTAAAATCGTACTAATTCATATTGTAGTAAATTTGAAAGTTAGTTACACAATTTTGTCCCCATTGGTATACATGAACCCGTATAGATTAATGAGCCAACTAGTATATTTTGTTTTATGTAACTATAATTTCATTAGACCTGATACTTCTATACGTTTCTCTTAATTTCTCTATGAAAAAGCATAAGTGCTTTCTGTCAGGTCTTTCGTAAGATAACTAGTCACATAACAATATTATTAAAAGTATATTAGCATAACTCCACCCTTAACAGGATTTATAGGAGTATCATGATTATAATATATTCTCTATTCTCACCTAAAATATAACGTATTTTTGGGTCATAGTACATTTTTGGTTCACTATAGATATAGTTTTCTATTACTTTTATTTGACTAGCTATAAAGTATTTAATCTTACATGTCGATTACTATTAAGTAAACTGATAGTGCATAGATTGTATGCTATTAAATGATATAAAATTCTTATTTATATCATTCCATTGTAAAATAATACCTGTTTATTATTACTAATAAATGTTAAAAAGCATTCTTGATATTTTTATTAACTTTCTTTGGCCAATCATAAGTAGTTGTATTTCTTGTGGGTATCCATAATTTAAACAGTGGCCAGTGAAACATTTCCAACTCACGTCTTAAAGAGAACTGTATATTCAGTAAGACACAAGCACAGTTCATCCTTGGATGGCTTGATTCGGATTATGTATTTTCTATTTTCATTGATTATAGAAATTCATAATACAAGAGAAATATAATGCCATATAAAAGTTTTTTTCTTTATGTCAAATGTACTATATGTGGGTTACGGATTTCATCTGGCTGCTGATTTAATAATAAAGTATATGCAAAAAAAATATATATTCAAATGGATCCACAGTTAATTATCAATTTTAAATATATCTAGAATTCAGTATGATGAAAAAATCATTAAAGCAAGGATACATAGACATGCTCATAGTGATAGGGGACTAAACAAAATATAACATCAATTTTTTGGATAGTGTTGTAGTGAGTCCCCAGCTAGTGGGTTAGGGCTGCATGCTGCTTGTGGTCTGTATCTTTGGCAATTGCTGCCGCAATTTGCACTATTTGAATCAATGAAATAGAAAAAATAATTTATTACATACGTGTTGCAATCTATCATCCTTATAATTATTAAATTGAGTTTTATTGAAATTTCTATAAATATTTTTAATAAAATATTTCTGAAGATAATTTGTAAAGGTTTTAGAACATCAATATAATATAAGATATTCACAAGAATATAAGATAATTGAAAAGCTTTTGATTTAATAAAAGATGAATGGAAAAGTTAAAAGGATAGTTAAAACTTCCACTCTTAGTTTATAAATGCGCATCAATAATCATAACTTAAGTTGCTAGCGAACAGGCTAAATAACAATGCTGGAAAGTGTAAATGACTCAACTGCCACACAATCTCAATTTTACAGGAAACTGAAAATTAACAAGTTTTTGTAAATCATGGTAATGTATGTTGAATTGGTCATATGGCGGAAAGGTCCTCCAGTTCCAATGGACATCGTACTAAAGTATCATTGTAAAACACAATTTAGTCGCCTACAGAATATTTGTGATACAAGTGGTATAATGAGAGGTAAATGAGACACAACCGTACAACCCTTGTGGCAAGGTTACATGCATGGTCGCTGCACGCTTGCTTGTCATGTTGCTGTGCGTCAAGCTACTCCTGATGGCTGAGTTGAGCATTTACTCTACACAGCACTCGCATGTCGTAGAATCTACCAGACAGTCACCTTATGGGAGAGTGTAAAATTGTGCTGTAAATATAATATGCTTTTTGGTTATAGTATATCATTTTTATTGATTAATCATATTTAAATACTTGTCCTAAAATATTTTAAAGAAACTTTTTTTATATCCTCATTTATATATATAAATATACCTAGTATAGTAAAGTTTAAAAATATTTTATTAATATGAAAAATAAAATTTAGTTTCAGTTTTCCTATATTGGGCTTTTTGTTTTGAATTTTTGTTCTTCTAATTAATTTAAGAAATATTCAGTCACTGTATTTAACTTTTTGTTATAAAAATACTTTACTATTTAATAAATATTTTTGGGGTCAGTAACACTCTATGAGGATTATGTCTGCTTTATTCATTCGTTCAGGCATGTGGATATAAGAATTGAAATTTTTTACTAGCATTCACTATGCTAATTTTCATTACATAGTTGTTTTAAATCATGGTTATGCAATAATCATTATCTGCTAAAGATATTAACTGATACAAAGGATTTTAATAAACTATTTACTTGCAATGAGTGTAATTCTTTGTAACATACACATAAATTCTAGTATAGGAGTCTTATTTAAATGTCCCCTGATAAAAATACCTTTAAGAGTATTTGTTTTTTTTTTTTTTTTTTTTAAAACAAGCTTGTAGGTCAATAAGATTTAACAATAGAGTATTATAGATTATTGAAAAGATGTAGCTAAGTTCAATAATCTCTTACAGCTGAAGAGTTCCGAAAGTACTAGTGTTTTGTACCCAATTGTCTTCCCAAAATATAGGAAATTAAATATTATAAAGGTTCTTTTGCTGCGGAGGAATGTGTGTGCTTGTGGAGTTGAAAAAGTTTTTCAATGTGAGTGCAGAAACTCGACACCTAAATTGTTGAAAACTCCAAAGGCAGTCAACTAAGTTTGTTATTGCATTGAAAATGATTGTCTTGTACATCTGGTTTTCATATAAGCAAGTAGCATGAACATTTTTGAAATTCTTGATTTCCATTTTGATGGAATCGCATGACCCTTGAGTTTTATCTACCATGGACTTTTCTTTGTCCTTTGGTTTATAATTGACTTTTCTATTAACAAATTGTTGATTTGAGATATCTTCAATGAACAGATAGTTCGTTTGGCACCATTGAGTGGCACATGTGGCACCATTGAGTCTTCAATTTCATCAATAAGACTAGAGAACTAGTTATCTATAGGATTTGGCGTTAATATGTCCTCTCTTTAGCAAAGTTCAGATGCTCTTGAAAGTTCGTTTAAATTAAACCGCCATTACAGTAGAGTTGTTTTTTCGTTAAAAATAAACAGATTCAAGTCTTGCCAACTAAAATGTATCATTGTGGCTTGATATAGAATTTATACTAAGCCAAGCATCAATTCAGTTTTTAGTGGTAAAGTTATATTTTTTTAAATAAATTATGATCTCACCTCTCCTGACTGTGAGTACATATAAAAAGTTTAAGTTATTGGTTTGGTAAACTCTTAAAATTATGAGAAAAGGAAAATTCTACTCTACTTAAACTGATGACATTGCATATAGCAAGTGGTAATTAATTTATTGAATATAAGCTTTTTGGAGTTGAATAAGTTATTTTTGAATAACTTAATAATCAATTACTACAATTTAATCTTCATCTAGTGGATATTTATTCGCTTTAGATGTTTGCATATTCGCATTTTGGGTTTTATAAATCTTTCATTAAATTTTTTTTTCACAGATACTGGCATTTGTACGTTGTTTGACGAAGACTAGAAAATGAATCATTTGTAAGGTTTGGTTAATTGATTTTTTTTCAATATTTGTAGACTCAATTAGATATTTAAGGAATTTGTTTATATTGGTGCATTAAATTGTTGTACACTGCCAATTCATTAGTTGATAGCCAACTACATTATTGTTCTTATACAGCTGCCATTAAGAAAATTATAATAAATCTTTAGGACTGAAATTGACTAATCCACTAATCAATGTGGGCACGTATTTGTGAATGCAAATATTGACACTGTTATGATTTATCTGAAGTTGTGTACTTTTTATAATTATATTAATTGGAAAATAATTTTATTTAACAAGTTTCTTTTAATGCTGTGAAGCAAAGGCTCTCAAGTTTTTTTAGCCTACTGCTCTCTTTCAAAAAAAAAAAAAACCACACTGACTAATAAATTGACTCACCTTATTAAATCAATAATTTAATCCATAGTTTTACAACTTCATAATCATCTTTGCAAGCAATGATTTAATGGCCCCCCCCTTTTAGGTGAAGTATACAATATAATATGCATATTATATAAAACAATCAGATCAAACGCATACACACTGGTGCACTGTGCTCAGCTCCTTTATGTACTAGTCAAAAAATGTATTAGGAACAAAACTATTATGTAACAACGTCAACTATTGATCATCAATGGATTGATTTGGCCTGAAAGACATTTATAACTATTTGTTAAAAGAAACATGCATTTGATGATTTTTAGTGTAAATCAATCTTTTCACCACATTATATAAGTATTTTTGATTGACCAGCTGCATGGAAAAAAGTTATGTTAATTTAGTAAATGGATATAAATTTTACTAATGGATTTAATTAAGTTGACTGTGTGATGCGAGTCTTCTTTCAAAATATGGATAACTCTAATTTATTGTCAAGCAAGACGGTTACACACGCAGCAACACAGCTTGCAGCCGATTTGCAATTAGCCAATAGCATCAAATGCTAATATATAGTCAACTGCCTCTATAGTAGTAATTAGATCTTAAAAAATACAAAAAGAATGTATAAATTTTCAACTGAGGAGTACCCTATGAAGGATTAAATAGATAACGCCTACAGCAAGGGATGTCCAACATTACAATATGGTATTATTGTACTTTATTTAATGCCTTTTTACCTTTTATTTTTGCAATTGTTCATAAATTATGTGAGACTTTTTGAGATATGATATGGGTGTCTTAAATAGTCCTGTATATTTGTGTATATAGATTAATTGATTTATAAATTTGTACATTAAAAGTGCAGGAGTCAAACGGAGACTGAATTATGTAAATACTATAAAACTGGTTATATGACTTATTTATAAGATGTTGTGATATCTACGCTAATACTAATTATTGTACAATTTTTAAGTAATAAATATATTACATAAGTGCATTTTGTTTATTGTGATTATCTGATTTAATTTTGATTTTGTAGAGTTTTATTTAAAGTTTTTGAGATAAGTTTATTGACAAATTACTTTTTCAATTTCAAAATCTTGATTTTATGTTATAATAAAAATAAGAGAAGTACAATATTATATTTTGAATTTATGATGTTTATCATATTTTAGTTTGTGGCAAAGCATGTCAATAATTCTTAACAATATAGTATTTAATACTTTCTATTTGTATCTGTCAATTTTGGCAGCCTGCAACAATGTCAACATGTAGTTTAAGGTAGTGATGGATACCTTCCGTCTGATTGTCTAAATTTTTTAGTTGATAAAATTTATCTGAATTTGTTCAAATTTCTTTAGTATGATATTAATTTGCATTATTGTACCTTCAGTTGGATACCTTCGAGTAGTAGATAAAGTAGAACATGGTGATCTTTTATACATACATTGACATCAATGAGGACAATGAAGTCACAAATGTCTGTTAATATCATTAATTGGATTTTTAATGAGCTTACATAAAATTGTTTATTGTAATTATGATTAATTTTCAAATAAAATAACTACCACTATTACATTGATACAATTTACACCTATTTTTAATTTTTTAATACAAATTAGTTTTTTTACAAAAATATTTGCCATTTCCACATGAAGAGAAAATTGAGATGAGTAGAATCCAGGGGCTTGCAACCTTTAGAGCAGAGGTGTCAAACTCAATTTTGCAGAGGGCCGTATATTAAATTAAGAATGTGTAGGGGGACTAGATTCATATAAAAAAATGTACTGAATTATCATAACATTTTATTTATTTAATTATATAGTATATAATATACGGTTGTTAAAAATCATATCAAAGTTATCAAAGAGGGTAATTATTTTGAGCTCGAGGATCCAGATACCTGACTTCTCTTGTTTTTGACAAGCTCATTGATGTCAGGTATCATATTCGTTGTAATTATTTTAAGAATTGATTGGAGATGTTCATTCGTAAGTCTTGTGCGATGCTTGTTCTTATTTATTTTCATGACGGAAAACATCTGCTCACATAAATAGGTACTACCAAACATGCACAGAATGCGTGTAGTTATCCGAACTTTTGAAATATTGTGTATAAAATGTAAGAGCGTTAACCTCTTTAAATTTTTGTTTCAAAACACTGTCCGATTTAAGATCTATCAACTCCATTAGCAAATGAACTGGTGCCTCTGAAGCTTCAAAATTGAATGGATTGTTGAAAATTGGGAATTCCGTTTCATTCATTTTGTGGAAGTCTTCAAAACGATTGTTGAATTCCGTGATCAGATTGTCTAGGCATGCGCTGCCCTTGAAATTGCTTATAAATGTAGTGTGCGCATTTTAAAACTTCCGTAGAGGAATCGAGTGAAGTCTAAAAGCTCTAAAAAACATGATTCTTCTTTCTGTGACACATTGCGATCGCGGGCCGTATTGATACGGCCCGAGGGCCGGATGCGGCCCGTGGGCCTTATCTTTGACATGACTGCTTTAGAGGGTGTTTGAAGAATCCTTTCACATAATTTTAAAGCTCACTCTATGTCCACTTGTCTGCTCACATAACCGGATCTGTTAGAAAGTAATAAGTGTGACGTTTGATATTCTCTCGAAGAATTGTGTTTGAACAAATGTTTCAAGTCTCCTTGATGAACCAAGATCCCTAGAAAGACACTTCATGGGCATTGCTGGAAGCCCATAAGTTGCAATCCCAATTGAATGCATATGAACCACATAACCATACTTATGATGCTTTCGGAAGATCGACATATTTATTTGACTTCATCTGGTGATTAGTTGGGATATTTGATTCACAGGGAACAGTCAGTTCTGCACTAACAACATTTTTGGAAGATATTGAATTTATGAAAATGCTTAGGTGTAGATGCAGTGTTCCATAAAACAGGAGGGAATCGTAGTTTATTTGGTTCATATCAGCCCTCGAGTTTGACACTCTTCGATCTGTACTTCTCTTTTTATTGCAGAATACGAATATGCAGGTATACGCTGTTATTATCAATTGTTTACAACGTAATTTTACTATGTAAATATGTCAAAAGCGCTCGTTTAGAAAAAAAGTATATTTTTTAGTATAAATCGCAAATTTCAATACGATATTGTTGTGGCGTGATCTGTTGGTCCATTACAGTAACAAACTAACTTTGTGGGACCATATAACCACACTTGGATCTTTCCCCACTAGATGTCTACGCAATACAAACAAAAATTTAAAAAAAATTACCTTATAAAATTCAATACTAATTTGTATATTTTTAGCAATTAAAAAATATCAAATACACCTTAGGAAAACGAATAAGAAACAGGTTTTTATAATATTTAAGAAATTAACACAAAGTATACATATGATGACAACTCGAAGATTGCTGAGGAAGACCCTCACAGGGAAAAAAATAATAAATTAAATAACAAGATTCTTTATTTTTATTTTAGTAAATTTACAATAGTTCTTAGGGCTATAGTTATGAGAGGAATTGCTAAGGAGCCCAAGTAAGGAGGCAGCGTGTCAAATATAGCGCAGTATAAATATACTTTTAAATATAGAAAATAGCCACACTTTCATTTGACACTATATACATATTGTATCCTGGTTTCTTTGGAAAAAAGCTTTGTTTATGTTTTATAGGTCATTTAGGGGTAGATATGTATTTTTATGTTTTTATTTTTCAATAACAAAGACATATATATATTATATAATAGGCATTAAGTGATCGGAGGCTCCGGGGCCTGGCACGGAGCGGCACTCGCGTGCGGCCCGCCGGGGCGCTCCACCTTGAACGCTCTCAGCCAGCCGTGCTGTCTCCGCAGCTCCTCTCCCCGGGGGCGACCTGTCCGACAGAGTGCCACGCGCGATTCCAGCATTATTCCTCCATAACCGTATCGCATTAGACCCCTGGTTAGATTGTTATCCAAGACGTGCCGTACATCTACCGATTTGGTCAACGCGCCCCCTGAGACCCCCAGCGGCTCCCGGAGCACCGGTTGCCGGCGAGCGAGCGCATCGCGATGTTCCCCTTGTAATTTGATAAGTTTCGATTATTAGCGTTCCGCGGACTCGCGCCGCCTGAGCTCGTCCAACAGATCGGGGCTGCGTGTTGCAGGGCTAGGGAGCACGCTTTCACTGGACTGTCTATTAATGGAAAGCGAGGATTCTCGGACAATAAATCTGATGGAATCGGCAAAGTAATTACCTCAGTTTAAATGCATATTTACATTGGTCTTACCTCTTTTGACAGCTTAAAAACACACCGTACTTAACCCTGAAGCCTAATAATGGAGCGAAACGCCTTCAACACTAATTTCATTGTGCTCTTAGATGTTATGCTGCGTCAAGGTATCGTAGGTCTTCCAATTGACGAAACATGCCGCTTTATTCAATAAAATAAATAATTTTTCGTCTTTATTTGTATATATATAACAGTTATTTAGGCAAAAATAGTGGGGCCTGAGCTCATATGGATCCGTGATATACCTTAATGATTTTTTTAAATTGAATACCTTCGCGAGTTAGGTCATTGTCACGTACTGGACAGCCGAGCGTAAGCTTGCGACAGTCTGGCAAGCTCTAGGAACGTGACAGAACTGCCCCCAGCAGGCTCGGTTCAGTCGGCTCATCAGCAGCCATAGTGTCCAAGATGAGGATGGTGATACACCCGGAGTAGGTTTCGTACCTGATGATACCACCGACGGAAGTAGGTTTAATATTAGAATTTATTATAGCTACAAAAATGAAATAATTTAGTAAACTATATTTTCTTAAATGGATACCCTTATTATGGGTATCATGCAACGTATCGTGATAGTGGTAGAGGAAGGTGAAGCTACCTGATCTATAAATTTATAACAGAAGAATTAAGTTATGAAAATAATTAAACATATGAAAGTTCAACATATAAATATGTGTTTCATAAATAATTATATATGATTTATTTCTAAGTATAAATAGATTAAAAAAACTTTAGAAGTCGTTAAGTTCCATAGATAATGTGAAGACTATTCATATATATATATATATATTAATTAATTAACTGTCAAATTGAAATGAAATATATCAGAATATTATTTTGCATTTTAAGTATCGTTTACATTGAAAGGCATTTACTTATCAAAGATAATTTGAATATGAAAATATGTAGAGCAGGTACATCTCACGGATCGCTCGTCTCCATCATCCAAAGCTCGGGTCGCGCGCACCGCTACTTCCTCCGCTCAAACTGAAATACTTTTTCAGTCACGGTTCAAGAGCTCGGGCGATACACATCTAGTCGGTGAAAAGTCATGATAACAATCTAATAATTTAAATAAAAATATATTAGATGTCATGGAATGAGTTCTCTTCAGTGGTTAGCAGATTATAGCTCCAATTGGACATCTAATCGGAGACTAATATTTTCTCGGTATGTTTTCCTGCGAAAGTAAAAATAGTTGATAATTTAAATTGCACTATTCTTGACGATTGGGCCATGGAGCAAACGTGTGACACGTTGGAAGTGTTGCAGCGAGCTGCGCTCATCTTGGAGGACCTGGAGCCGGTGGTCGGCAGCGGCAGCGCGGCAGGGACTCCGGGCGGCGCCGGCACCTACTCCGTGAGCGAGGCGTGCTCTCCGCGGGCGCGCCCCCGCGCCGAGGCCTTCTGGATCGACTTTAGTCGAAGAGATACTGCTTCGAGAGTGGAAAACGATACTCCCGAATCTGCGAGGGAGGAAGCTATATTTTTTGAAATATACATTGTAGCGATGAATTTTGTCGACGAATTGCTAAAGGAAGTTCTCGAGAAGACTCCCGAGAGGGTCGACAGGGGCGAAAAAACCGCACGGCCCCGGGCGCTCGAGGTCTCGGACGCCACTGTTCCGCCTCAGTCGTGCTCGCGGGAGAGTTCGTCCGTGGCCGGTGCATCCGCTCCATTGTCTCCCCTCGGAGGGGAAGTCGCAGGGGCCGCCGGAGACCCCGGCGGGAAGACCTCGACCGCGACGGCGGCGGAGCGGGGGGCAGTCACCGCGCGCCTCTCGTTGCGCGCGCACGCGACTTCCGCTCCCGACCCGTGCGCGGTGTGCCAGCGCGGCGAGTGCGTCGTCGAGAAAGTCCGCCGCAGCCGCGCCATGACCGTGGACCCGCGCGGCCCCCTCGAGAGGGCGGCCGGCGCCGGCCCCGCGTCCGCCGGCCCCGACTACCGCGGCCTGGACGACAACGTCCCTCTGGATATTCTCACGGTGCAATTGAACGATATGTTGCAAAAGTTGACCAACGGGAGAGGTTACCCCGAGGCTGCCGCCGAAAAACTCCGAGGCGATGAAGTTGCGCTCGACTCTCCGTCGGAGTTTTCTGACGGCTCGCGGGCGCGCGCCGGAGAAACGGCGAGACTCTTCGGGGTCGATGCAGAAGTTCAGACGTCCGACGACGCTCTTTTAAACTTTGCGCGCGCGGGAAAAGTTTCAGGCGTCGGTCGGGTCGCGGGGGCGAGGGCGGGAAGGCGCCGTCGCAGAGCGTGCGGCGCATCGATCGCCGGCGCCACCCGAAGTGTCCGTCGACCGGGTCCGGGAGTCCCGCCGCGGTCGCCAGTCGACCAGCACGCCCCGTGCGGTTCCCGCTCGCGCGTCCTCGAAAGCAAAAGTGATTCCGCTCTCGGGCGAAAAGTCGAAAAGTCACTGAAGCAAAATTTTCGCTCAAAATCCAGAAGAAGTCGCGAAGAGCTTTCCCTCGGGAAAGTTAAGAAGTTCGAAAAGCGCACCGCTCGCTTGGACGAGCGCGACTCCGGAGAGCCGGCGGCCGGAGTCGCGCCGCCTTGCACCTGCGCGTGCCACGAGGGTCGCGCGCCCCCGCCCCGCCGCTCCTCGCCGACCACCCTCCGAGTCGAGGAAAGTTTCGACAGTTTCGAATTCGGTTCCAGCTCGAAACTATCGGAAAACGAGCCAGACCGATCGGTCGGTGACGGGGCTACATCCGAAGTCGAGGAGAACGAACTCTTCGGGCGCTATCGCACTTCGGAGAACAATAACTTTGCAAAACTGTCAGAAGATATCGACAATCGAAGAAGCAACGGGACCGAAGACGGAGACGAAGCCGTCGAGGGAGATGTCGAGGAGCTCTCAGTGATTCTTGAAGATTGTACCCCTTTCGTCCGTGCGGAGTTCGCATCTCTCGATAGAGTGATTCTCACCGAAAAAACGATCGAAGACAATTTGCAGAATTTAATTCGTATCGAACGCGATCTAAAGTTAGGAGAGTATTGTACGGACAAAGGCAGTGACGAGGAGCCGCGACGTTGTCCGGCGAGAAGCATCCTCGGACGCGCGGACGTCGACTCTGAAGACTCGGACGGCGGAGCTGTCGCCTGTCGATCAGCATCTGAGGCGGAAGAGTCAGAAAGCAAGGAGTTGGAGGAGTTTGAGCGTCAAGAGCGTTTGGCCGTCAACGAAGAGTACTTTCGGAAGCACGCGGCGGATTTCGCAGATAGCGCCTGCCAATTCTCGGCAGGCTCGCTGCAGCCCGGCGTCGGAGCCGCACGTCGATTGGAAAACCAACTCCGGTATGATGAACTGGAGGACGGCTCAGGTGAAGAGCGACTAGACGAAGAAACGGAGGCTAACACGAGAGCCAACAGCATGAGGGACGACCCGCCCGGGCCGGCTGAGGACCGACGGCACAACAAGGACGCGGGCAACCTCCGCTCGCTGTTGAAGAGAGCGCCTCGCCCCAAAGGCCGTAAGAATCGCGTGGTATTTGACGAAAACAAGAATGAGTTCTTCGAGGCGGACTACATTATACTAATTAGAGAGGAGTGCCAATATGACGAAGAGAGTGACGAGGGGGTGTGCACATGCAGCCAGCACGAGATGGTGCGGTTAGCATGTTGCGAGAGCGACTGCGAGAGCGGCGGCTGCGAGGCTGGCGACACGGCTACGCTGAGCCCGCCGGAGGGGTACAAGGACGCCGGGTTGTTCTTACGAGACGGCACTCTGCGGGAACAGGGGTTGTTCGCCCAAGCGCCGGGGGTGCTGGTGGCAGAAGGCTCAGGAGCCGTGTTCACGCCGCAGCATCTGCGCCAGTTGCAAGTCATCCAGAGGCTGCAGCGCGAGCAACTCCGTAGAGCGCGCGCTCAACTTGCTGTAGATGGTGAGTTTATCCTTCAGACGTTGTATTCTTACGTGACTTTTTTTTAATAAATAGACATAGTAAAAATTAAAATAACTGTTTTTACTACCTAATTTTTACCTACTTTTTGCTTAAATTCTCAAATTTTAATATGGTGGAAGAATGTCGCGGAACACGGATAGCTAGCTGGTAATTTTTAATCGGCGCTGTACGTGTAACGGTACACTAATTTATTACTCCGAGTCTCAGTGGGGGCTGTTTACGAGGCAGGCGCCATTCCAATTTCATATTTGAGGGGGATGTAATGAAATTTTCTTTACCGTAGCCTCTGCCATCACCCTACTTGAATCAAAAAAGACCGGAAGGTGATTCCAGCAACTCGTTAACTGAAGGAAATCGACCAATTTCATTTTTTTTTGTAGGAAATAGTTATCCGATGAAAACTGGTGAGTTTTAGGACTACTGATATTACAAATTGATAGCCATATTTCACTAGTTAAACAAAATCAAAGGCTCTGTGTTATTTTCGTAGAGTTTCGCATAATGCAATGTGCATAATTTGAAAAAGTAAATCATCAGTTTTTTAATATCTAGTCTTGGGTCGTATTTTCGGTTAATTTGCTAACTTGCCAGATCAAACACGATGCTCAGATTCCACCAGCAGGGCGATGAGGCTCAGTCCAGAGTCCGCGCATACAGGACATTGTCCGGTTTGATTTTGTCGTGTGGAAGACGCATTTCTACCAGGCGCGGTAAGCTTCACCGCCTGGACTGATCCCCGAAGCACTTGATTTTATATGAGCGGCACTTTGTCATTTTCGGCTTTTAGTGTTCAGATTGTATCAGGTTTTTCATATCGATAAAAAGATAATCACAAGATAATTGGGATATGATTTATTTACTAAGAAGATAAGTCTGTAAAATTATGTGCCTTATGAAATAAAAAATCCAAAACGGTATCAGCATATGCGATATTTTTTTAAGTTATCAATAATTTTCTGGTGCAGTTTTAACGCCAGGTAGGTACATAAAGCACTGGCAGTAAACTGTTAAACCGAAAAAAAAAATTAAACAAATCGCACGTGATCTCCGCCACAGTCTATACCAGGCTGTGGTTTTATATAGTAATTATTCTTGTAAATCGAATTATAGTACTTTGTTACTATATTGGCAGATTCTGGATAGTTCACTGGACGAATTGAATCGGCCGCGGCCTCAAAGGCGGATGGACCCAGCCGGAGTTCGGCGAAATGGCATCGCAAAATGCAGTTGCAATGCTGATGCTGATGCCCTGCAAGGCGCTGCTCACTCAAACTTGTTTTTAACGAGATGGTTTTGCACCCACTTCGTTCGTAGGTCCGATGACAGATTCCATTCGGTGATATCATTCCTCTTGCAACCGTTAAATTCCTTTTATTGGAACTTAAATTTACTGCACGACAAAAAATCAACAAGCGTATTGTTTAAAATGGAATATTTTGAATTAATTTAATACACTGACATGGCGTTTAAACTGCAGGGAATATAACAAGTAAACGGTGAACTTATAAAAAGAGTAGTTTTTTTACCCTAAGGAATCGCACGTTATACGAATTTATGTAGGAATCGGTTTGAATGGATTCATATCCCCGTTTGTAGAGTCACTTTCTCGTTTTCTCTAGGAACGAACAACACCCGACAGCCTTGCGCCCACGAGAGACCGGTGCGGCGTCACCGACTCCGCCCGGGTCGCAGTGCCGACGCGCCGGTTCGTCTGTCTTCGAAAGCCATTGTAACGTAATAATAACTCAAATCAAAAACACTGAAAAAACGTATTGCAAATTCAAATGAACAAAAAAACCGGTAAAATCAAAACCGATGCAAACGATTTTACAATCATCCGACCAAAACAGATAACTTGAACCCGCGCGGGTGCCGGGCTCGGAAGTACAGGCTTCAGAGATTCGGAACACGTGAGCACTACGCCCGTGGCAACACAACCGACAACCGACCGATAAATTGTAGCGCTAACGATAATTTTTTGGCCATGTTTTTCGTGAATGCCGAAAAAAATTGTATTTTATTAAAAAAAGGTCAATAGCAATTTGTTAGTCGATTTTCAGTTGTGTTGCTATGGGTGTAGGGTGCTCTATTACCTTCCGGAAACGTGGATCCGAGACCGGCAACACTCAAAAGACCGCACACCTCATCGCAGAGTGCGCAACGCGTGGCTCGGAAACTCACCTCACCGGAGGCAACACGAGCCACGACTCTAAAAAGACCCTTATCTGAAGAGAAGTAATATAATTCATAATAAAACACTTTAAAATCACCATATTTGATGGATTTTATTTTTATCTACGTTACTGTTTCAAATGTTGTGAATATTTTATATTTATTATATATCAAAAAACGATTTCTCGGAGCTTCCCCTTCACTGACACGCCTGCTCTTGATGTTTTACTTCCTGTTTATCGTTTTGTAATGTAATTTCTTTTGTGTCTTTTTAAATTTACGACGGATTAAAAAAAAGCGTAGGCGGTGAGCCACTCGCTGAGAGTGCACTCCCACCGGCGGATATTTTGAAAACCCATGAACGTGAAATGTATTCTGAATTTGCAAAATAAGAACAGGACACCATAGGAAATTATAATGTTTTGATTTATTGACTTTTTAACTATTGAGTTATAATAAATAATAATTAACTTATTTATCATCAGAATATTTTTTATTGAAAACGAGCAACACTGAACTCTTATGATTTCCATTTTTATTTACGCTGCTTTAATAAACGTGAGTTACAAGAATTATTACATCACTGGAGCGTTGTTATTGTGCTGGGAAATCTGAGGTTATTGTTTACAGGCAGTGGATTTATTCGCACTTCACAGTCATTATACTCCCTGGCGGGGCGTCACCTGAGCCTGCGTCCACTCAGACTACCCGGTAAAAGCTCAGCTTCAGTCTCTTCGCCTTCCCACGGTTCCTAGCTCTATTAGTTTCTCAAAGTTTCCATCCTCTATAACTAAAATAGTGCATGGATTATGTTTGGGTATTTTTTATATAAGGATACGAAATTTTGTTAGATATTATAATATTCCTGACGATCGATTAAAAGCAGGCATGCATCATATATTACATAATAAACTACAACTCAATCAATACCCTTATCATTATTGAAATTTAAATATGTATTTATGACTTAAAAATAAAATATATAATATATCAGGAGTATATTTAGTCTATTGTCTAATCTCTAAGTTGTAAAATTATTAAAATGTTTTATGATAATTTAACTAAATTTCTGATTTTCATCTTTTTAATTTTTATAATATATATTGATAAGATGACAATAATTTTCTACCGTGGGCTATTTAAGGAACTGAATTGGCATTTGTTTTATATAATTACGCAGTATGGTTATTTTTCATGTAAATTATGTCATGTAGAGTGTGCTTGAATATGATAATGTTACTATGAGAATAAACAATCCGCACAGCCCCTAAAAGCTCCCATAGCTATCTGGACGCTCGCCTCGCTGTCGAAGTTCGTCCTGTTGACGGCTGTTTACTTACTGATCAGCTGACCCGCGAAATCGTTAATTTCATTTTATGTCTGACCGAGCATTCATCTCTCTGTGCTTGGATAGGCGATTTGGACTAAATCTATATTTCATAAAATTATAAATCTTATATTTGTGAGAAAACGACTGTAAGATTCTCACCTATCGAGAAAATGGAGAGATAGCTTTTTAAAATAAGTCGAAAGAATAAGCTCTCTGTCAGATTTTTTTTTTCAGTTATTTTTTTTCTCTGAAAACAAAATATTTCTTAACATCATCGAAGCTTGTCTATTTTACCAGATTAAACGGTAGGTTGGTTACACGGAATAGGTTTGGATATATATATATAATACCTGTCACACAGTACTAATTGTGTACTGTTTACAAACGATATTAAGTGACGCACACGGCAAACTATTTTGTGATGCAAATCCTATATCAGCGGACAATGGGGGCTGAATGTGACGACCCGCTGTCAACCCGGTCGCAATATTATAGCATTTCTTTTTTGTCTCAAATAATAATTAAAAATTTTTGCTTTAATTTGCCAAATGTTGAAATGAAGAAATTATTTTTACGTAAAAAAAAAAAAGAGCAATAGACTATCAACCGAGGAGTTTAGTTCAATGAAGCGAATGATGCCTTCGATTGAAGATCGCACCGAGGACTTGATTTGTTGGCTGTCGAGGTGGAAATCGGTCAGGCTTCGTGAAGATCGACTCCACTCAGAGTTTGAGAGTTCAACGAATTGCTCACTTGTGTGTTTTCGAGGAGCCGGAGTCCGCGCGCACTTTGGAAAGGCAACGGCGTGCGCGGCTCTGCGGCCGGCACGAGGCGAACGAATGCCTGGCTTGCTCGCACGCCTAATGCGCTTCACACACCTGGCCGAGGTTTCACTCTCCGACTACCGTTCCAGATAGCGTTTAGCCTGCCTGATAAACTGGCTTTGATTCATACTGGTTTCTTGGGTCGAATTGTTGAGTAATTTTTGACGGTGGAAAGCCTAATTTTTGAATTGGCTTACACACACACACATATATATATATATATATATATATATATATATATATATATATATATATATATATATATGTGTTTATGTTTGACTTTTTGGTGCAGACTTTCCTTCCAATTTAAAGCTGCAGTGTAAAAGGACTCGGGGACCCACTACACTATTTTCCTTGAAAAAGCCATAAACACTAATTCAGCATGAATTTATACTTGGTGAGATGGTCGCCAACCTATTCTGAGGAGGGGCACCTAAATATATATATATATCCATTCATAGATAGCTTGAATGGGGAATGTATTACTATCCGCCGTCTTCTTGGGAGCCGGAAGTCAGCTGGCGAGTGAGCGCCTGCGGACGTCCGAGGCCGCTGCGCCGGTGTCTTGTTAGTCTTCGGATTTGTATAAAAAGATTTTAAAAAACCTTTATCAGGGAGGTATATTCCGTATTTTTTTTTCTTTTTGTAATTTCAGTCTGAAATCGTTTCATTTGGATTCCCGTATCAAGGGTTGAACGTTCGATGCTCATTTATATTTTTTGTTATTTTCACTTTATGTTATGAGCTAGCATTAAGAGAGCAAAATGCAGAAAAAAATAAAAATCTAGACGGAATCCAACAAAGCTTTACTCTCTAATATTTTTTGTAGCCATTTTCTGAGAATAAGAAATATTAAATAAATGTTATGGGCAAAAATAATCTTCCGAGGTCGGTATTATATTCAGTTATTCTTTTTTAGGAAAAACTCCATATTCACAATAGAATGAAACAGAAAATAAATTAAGTTTACAATAAAATCTGTGTAAGTAAACATTTTAAAATTCAATCTGCCAATAAAAATTGACATTGGTATTCTCGCTCTATGAGCACCGGTATTGAATGTTACGTTAATTTTACCATTTTTTAAATCAAATCAACTGAATATTAAAAATATCTTATTTCAAATTAGAGAAGATCTTATTTGTCATGGGCGTATCCAATTTGAAAATATTAAATTCCTATGAATGATAATGTTTCGATGCGATACGTTCACGTCTTATAATTTTTTTTCTAGGTTGTCACGCAAACGTCCACTTATGCCAGATCCTCATTCACGAGGCACCGAGGAGACACATTTCAAATAGCTGAGACTAAGACTGAGACTGAGCTAACATTTTTTTAAAATCAATCTAATATTTTTGAGTAAAATATTTGAGTGATTTTCCACATGTTCGTTTTTATTTGTGACCGGTTTCGCCAACCTTTCGCGTTGGCATTATCAAACAGAGTGAGATTTTAAATAATAATAAAACCGGTCACAAATAAAAACGAACATGTGGAAAATCACTCAAGTATTTTACTCAAAAATATTAAAATGGAATTCCACCAAGTACTCTCTGTCAAAAATATTGAATTTTTTATAATCAATCTGTTATTTTTGTAATTATATCAAATGAAAATAAACGCAAAACAAATGAGAAATACGTCCTTTCAGCTGTGGTTGGATAACCATATAATTTTCATTAAATCGTACTCTGATTTTAATTAAACACGTATTTAAAAATGGTGTGTCCTCAAAGACGGCTCCAGTACCGGGATCAAAATATCGAAAATTTCAATAAAAAAAACATATTCAGCATTTCAAAAAACAACGGCACTACCTACTAACACATAAAATAGGTTTATGATACTCAAATAGTTGCAGAGCACTTTCAGGTCATGTTAATAAAACTGATTTTTTTTTAAATCAATAAAAAATGAAATGAAATAAAAGATGATGTTTTCAGTCTCTCGAGGACTATGGCATACTACTATGGCATATCTTCTATCGAGGGTGGATTTTATTACGGCCTTGTTAGGAATTCTGGTAGTATGGAATTGGTCACAGTAGATGTTGAAAATAGCGCTTAAAAAAAATATTTTTGAAACATACTTTATATAAGAAAATTAAGTGTGCTGAGATAAAATTCAAATTTCGTATAAACCGAGTTTGTCGGAATCAGTTTACCGTTTGTATTTTCATAAATTTATACCAAATTAATGTTATTTATGAGTGATAAACATATTATGTAAATTGTGGTAACAGTAAAGTAGCGAGGTGTGGGCTCTTCCTCCAGCCTCGCCGCCGCGCCCGGCCAAGGTCGCCGGTGGGCTGGCCCGGCGCTAGGGAAAGCCACGCTCGTCCAGTTAACGGTACTCGAGCCTACAAACCGCCGCACACTGGGTCACAGCGCTCGTTCGATTCTCTAGGCCTCTACATGCTGTGTGTTTGTTGTTCATGGGATAAATTCATACATGTTATGTCACTCTCTCGCACACATATATAACAAGTATGAGTCTAATGAGTAGTGTTATGAAGGTTTCTGCTGACAACGAATACAGTTATAAGAGCTTCCTTCAGATGTGTTTAATCAATAAGTTTAGATAAATATGTGCATCTGTAAAACGATAGCGCATTTTTCATAGTTTATTTCAGTCGGTAAAAGCAGTGTCTGATTTGTTGCCGTTCCAGTTCTATATCAAGGCGCGCTCGTTGTTTCCACCTCGGCTGCGCAAGCACCGAGCACTTGGGGGAGTCCCTCTTCGCCATCGCCGACTCATGGCAATGAGTCACAAGGAAAGAGAACCTATTCTTCCCGAGTGAAACCCATCGTGCATAGTTTTAAGCATACCAAACTTACTTATTTTACTGTTATCTTATAAATAAAAGCGTCCATATGTGTTTGTAGCGATCGTCTCTCGGAGGTGGCCAAACCGGTTCTCTTCTTTTGACAAATAAACCAGGTTTTTGCTTCTCCGCAGCATAAATTTTGTGTGCCAATTATTACAGGTTGGATTCTGTTAAATACAACGGATCATTTTTTTTACTAGTAATATTATGTATGAATGTATATATATATATATATATATATATATATATATATATATATATATATATATATATATATATATATATATATATATATATATGTGTATCGAATACAAAAAAAATAGTTATATGATTTTTAGTTTTATTGAATCGTTTTTAAAGTATTTCATGTATTAATTTTTTTTTAAAGACAAAATGCATTAGCAAATTTTCCGTTTATAGCAAAATAGGTTTCGATATTTCCGCTAATTTTTCACTGTATATTAATAATAGTAATCGACGATATATCCGTGTGACAATTCAAAAATTAACAGCTGGAGATGATTATATAAAATCACAAATTACGTTTTAACGTGAATAGAATAGGAATACGTATATCTCTAAAAGAACAGTTCGTCAGGAGTATTGAAAAATTCCATATTATTATGAATATAAATAAAAAGTATTTTTGAATAAGCGTGAAGGAGTCACGCTATTTAATTGCAGAGATGAGCGATGAGAAATCACGACCGGTAGAATTTTTGCAATCGTGATTATTCAAGGTTGAATAAGATATAAAATGCAATGTAATTTCGACAGCTCTTTGTAACATGTAAAATTGCATTTAACACAACATCACAGAACATGCTGTGATGTACCCGCCTTAATACCTAAAAAATATTTAGATATAAGTGGAAACGTCCAAGGCGGGTACATCACAATGCGTACGATGGAAAATAAGTTTCAAGTGACGAGCAAAGATGAGGACGCACGAGTGCTTCCGAGACTATCCACTAAAAATATCAGTTCGAGTAAGTGGATCTCATTCGAGGTGTGTAATTAGTCGCCAAGGAAAGGTTCCGATGATTAATATTTTTGGGTTCTTTTTTCGTTTGTGAATGTATTTGTTTTTTTTTTTTCGTGGATAACAGTTTGTTTTTTCCTGCTATTAATTTGCAATTGCTTCTTTTGAGGAGTTAAGTTTGTTTTATAAGCAAATTTAAGGTGTGTTTAATATTATACGCATATGCGCATAAATTGTCTAAATTTGCAAATAAATATTTTATATGTGGAATTACAAACTCTACTCAAAATAAATAAATAGTGGTTGGCGGAGCGGAGTGGGTTGAGCTGGACATTTGAAACTGCTATTGGGTGCTTCCTGGTGTTCGATTTTCTTTTGCCTTTTCCCTAGTGGTTTTCAACTCTCACAGTGGTGTTGTCATATACTCCCAGTTCTCAGATTGTCTCAGTTCGGATGCCTTTCCATCGTAGAATACAGATCAATGAAAAAATAGCATTAGAATAAGAATCATTCACATTTAAAATTTTAAAACACTCAACGATATTTGATATTTGTAAATGCTTGTGTAGTGTCATTTTGATGCAGTTTGATGAAAACACGGTGATGGTTTAAATCAATAATAGTTCCTTTTATGCGAGGTTTCTATTAAATCGAATTACACGTTGAACTATCGAGTTCAAATTAAATACAGGCGAGGTACTTAAGTATCTGAAACCTTAAAAGATTCCGGCTCTGCGGGAGCGCACCCTGGCTGCGCGGCGTCGGACTCGATAGTTTTATTTTGCTCTTACCGAAGAAGCAGCATACGTACATCGTACTCTTACAAATTGTTTGTAACGTTGGAATATTTAAGCAAATTTCTAAACTGTCCCCCACATATATTTAATTTTTCTTACGTATTAATATAATACAATTTGCAAAATATAAATAGTACAGAATTGCTCGCCGGAAACCATTTTACATTAAAAATTTAAATCTAAAAACACAAATATATGACGTTTTCATAAAATATAAAAACATGATTTCATTTAATTTTTTATTTTTAATGAATGTGTATTTTCTGCTCTGATATATATAATAACTGTTCAATATTATATAATTTTATTCGAGGGATAATAAGTGAAATTCGTTATTTTTTATTATATGTTGTAGTTTTAGTATTGATCTAAAAAACCTTTTTACAAATTTAAAATTAAATTTTGGTATATTCCTTTTTTCATTTTCACAAAAAAAATTATTTTCATAATTTCTAAGTAAACTTTTCTTCATACTTGTAGTATATATTGAGATGATTTATTTTATGTATTTTGCTCAATATGAAATGAAGGTTATAAATCTACGAAACTCATTGTAGTATTAAGTAACCTTAGATAATTTTTCGTACATCGGCACAACCGCGTCCATTAGCCTGCGCTGAGTTGCAGCAATAGCTTGTGTAAGTAAACTGTGTAGCTAACAAAAGAACAAAGCCAATCTAAATATAAATGTGGAAATTTCAGCTTGAGGACAAACACAACCGAGTTGTTCAATCGTGACACCTGCTGTCGGCGTTTACGTCGATTCAATGACATTTCTATGTAACTTCTTACGAAAAATCATGCATATTAATTTAGATTAATGTCAATCAATGTATGAAAAAATGTGCTCAATCACATGAAAAATCATGCGTTACATAAAAAAAGTATTGAACTAAATTGAAATGTGCCTATTAAATGTGTATGAAATTATATAGGTTTTATGTAGATATTTACTGAATTAATTAATATATTTACTAATACATTAGGGGAAACATCTGTAAATATTTTATAGGCCGGAATTCATTTTTTATAAACAATAAAAAAATATTTCACCTTCTCATCGAGAGCCCATTTCCAGAATCTACAGGATGCATATTACTTATTTTCCTTGTTAATATGAAACTTCACAACCAAACGGGAAAAAAACCATGACCCATACCGCAAAATACTACATCAGCACTTTACATCTCATCTGTGAGAGGCAGAGTCGATTCTCTCGATTAGTGCTAATGCACACGGCGCACTATTGATACTATTTTTAAGTATATATAATAAATACATCGAATAACTAAACACAACAGGTATTTCAAACCTCATTAGAAAGACAAGTACTTGTACATATAAACAAACACTATCGTAATATTCATTCGGTATTTTTATGATTCCGACTACTTGGGTTTATTTATTATTGGTTAGTTTGCTTTTTTGTCGTGGAAAAGAGCTTATAGGTATTGACGCTGTAAATAAGGCTTGGAACATTGAATTAAAGAGGTTAATAGATGATAAAAGGATATTACTAAATATTTTGGAAGCATAGTCAAAGCATGATATTTTCATTGATCGGATGGTTTTAATTTTTGACATTGTAGCGGTCGGTGCACATGCACCGAGCTACAATTTATCGGCACTATCGGCACACGACAGCGTCGTCCGAGCTAACTACTCGGCGGTGTAACAACACCAATGAAAACTATATAAAGAGCTCCCAGCGAGACTTAGACACACAATATAACCAGTGACCACGCGTAATTCTATCTTGTTAATTACAAATAATATATCTCGAATACGTAATAATATTTTGCCGATCTTCTGATTTGGAACCACACCTGAATCCTGCAACCAATACTCCACAACCACGGTTACACCAGGATTACCAACATACATCGGCGAAAATATAAAACAAAATGTTGACTATTAACCACATTCCTCCTAATATACATTCAATCATTGAAATCTTTTCACCCAGAAACAGTTTGATTAAATGCTCATTTTACAAATTTGGTTTTATTTTGTATAGTTTTGAATTGAAACGGATGCAGCATATTCATAACATGGACAATGAAAAATAGTTACTAAATTTATTCATATATTGTATAATAAAACATGTAAAGTCAATGATTTTGTCCTCACCGTAGTTATTGGAAGAATTAGACAAAATACTTATATATTTTTTAATGGTTTTAAAGAGAGAGAACAAAAAAAGTTCGACAGGCTTTCATTTTATTTATTTAATAGTATATATTTATGTTTTGACATATTTTATAAAAAAAAAAGTTTTCGGTAAAATTAATAGAATTATAGTTGATTTCTCAGAATGTATAGTTTTACGGCTGTATATCACTAAAAAAATGTTGAATTCATAGTCCAGTCTAAGGTGATAGTTAGGAAGGGTGGGTTTGAATCTTATATGTAAAATCCAAAAAACATACGGATAATTATTCTCATAATTTCATGTGTGAATCGATTACCTAATGCTTATTATACACACAATAAAACTGAATGCGATATTGGGGTGAATATATTAAATTTACAGTAATTATCCGATAAAATTGGTCGAGTCGATGGAATTAACGTTATTTTATACTATATATTAATTAATTAACAATTTTGTGAAATAATGTGATTACGTTACTTTATTTATTGTTTTTATCGTACAAGTTTGGTTGTGATTTTAACATTGTTTTGATTGCCTTTGTTATAAAATAAAGGTATGTGCTACCACTGTTCACTTTTGCAAGCGGAGCAAACCACGGATTTATTGGTTTAAGTATAAATGCCAAGTTATCTTATTATTACAGGAGAATATCGAGTCTATGAACAGATATTCCGTTTTAGGAATATTCTTCCAAGCTTCCAGACGGAGAAAACTAATTCAGTTTGAATGATATCTCGTATCGGATCTATACTAGGGGACTTTCACAGCATTACAGAAGGAGACCATGCAAACGTTTGAAGTGTTATATTACTTCATAGCGGAATGCACGCTGCATTGAATATTTGATATGGAGATATTAAAATGGATAATGTGGAATGATGTGATTTGAGTATCGGGCGACACCCTGACCTCGTGCAGGGCGGAGGTCGCAGGTAGGCGGTCCTGGGCCGGGCGCCGAGGCAGACAGCAGGCGGCCGCACGACAGCACGCATGCTTTGGGCCTATCGATCCGCGGTGCTACTTGTACTCGGGATTTTCGTACGCATCGTATTTTGGTCCAGTTTCAAGTAACGCGAGTGGCTCTCCAGCTGTCGTTCATTGATAATCTGACGTCTTGTTTTTTTTCTGAATGATTTTTGTTATGGGACGACGATTGTTTTACAAACTTTAAATCATTTTGAGCACAAGATATTCATAAAAGCTCTCGCTTTTAGATGCTCTATAAAAATAAATTTATTTAAAATTGATTTTATTCTTATTCTTGACCGATCGTTTCCTGAATCAAATTTTATAATATTTTACCGGCCAGCGAGCCGAACGAGAGATAACGGCTGGAATGAGCCGCTCGAAGGGCAAAGAGGCTGATCTCATATTTTAATGTAAAAATATAGCCCGAAATTATTCACATTTAAATACAGTAGTTGGAGTTCCGAAGTGTATGTTATATATTTTCACTTATGAATAATTAAATTTAACCTACAGATGACAATTAATCTACACCCTGAGCTTATTCTGAATAACATTCGTATTCAGTTCTGTATGAAAATTTAACGATTTATCAATCAATACCTATGAATGACTCCTTCCAATAGTTCCGCAAAGAGTTTCGTGCGAATGGGTTAAAATAAAAAATTGCAATCGGGTAATCTGCGAACAAGTTGTTCTTGGGCCAGCAAAGATGCGTCTCGTACGACCCCGAACCCGAACCCGAACCCGGGCCGGCGCGCCGCGAGTCGCCGGCCGCCACGGAGCCCTCGTTAAGCGCTAATCGCGGAGCGTGCGGAGAGTATTGATCGGCCCGCGGCTGCACGGCCCAGACGCGGGAGGAGAGCCCGTCTGACACGACACGCGCTTTCTTTGCACCGATTTTCGCCAAAATAAAATTCAAAACCCATCACTGTGTACCCGCAGAGAAAAACATTATTTAAAAGTTTCATTTTACATTTCGAAAATATCACAAAGGGGCCCACTTTTAGCAAAACACCTTTATGATAATATCTTATAGTTACGTGACACCCGGTTACGCGATACCCACTGTTGTGTATAAATAGACTTTTGGATTTACCGTAAATACATTTTTGGATTTGAAGCCATGCAACAAAAGCACTGTTAAATCTCTTTCGGATTTATTTATATAAGTAAGGCCTTACGTAGTTAACGAATCGCAACGCCTCCGTTTTACGTAATCTACATAAACACAGAAACAAATACGTTATACATAATATATTTAAATCTGTCCTTTTGCATAGTTCAGTTATGACATCTAGGAGTTTATTTTTTAATTCTGTATTTACTCCATCGAGCAAAACTTACTTCGATCGGAATTTCCATCTGCGTGCAGCTCTGGTCACTCGAGGGTGTGCAACCGAAGACGAGAGCTTTATCTCAAACTAAAATTGTTTCTGGCAAGTTTAAAATATTATGTTTTTCTATAAAAAGAAACACCAGTAAAAACGGAATTAAACTCATTGAATAAAGCTGCAAGAATTATCTTTAATTTTTAATTACAAACACTACCTTAAATAGAAAACAAGTAAATTAGCTCACACGAGAGCACCCTTGGTGGGGTCCGCCACGCGTCGCGTCATGCCCGGGCGCGAGAAGGCTTCTTCTGAAGGCAAATTTTGCTACTAAGTGGTCGGTGGCAGGAGGGAGTGTATATTTATATGTGTCAAGGGCACGCTACTTCTCCTACCCCTTTTCGAGATTCCGTGTGAGGTCGGCGTGGAAAAATGGCAAATATTCGACTGGTCACATGCTTCCACGTGGGAGCGTACAAAGCGGCATGCCGGGCACTTCAAAGGGAGGACTGAAATTTCAATTACAAACTAATGTCAGATATTACTGACTATAATAATATTCATTTAAAAACCAGAGAAATAGTATTATTTTCCTTGCGAGATTTTTTGAAAAAAAACTTCTGTTTTAAAATCAAAAGCACCTTTAAAACTTTTGGTGAAAATAAAATGTCTTGTTGGAGTAGAAGTTTAAAAGAAACCATCGAGTTATAAAACATATGCTGAATACTTTGCAATAAATATAATATAATAAAATCATCATATAAGAAATACGCATTATTTATTTAAATTGAATACTGGGAATTCTTAGGGGTCAGTGTGGAGTTTGTATGAGTAATTTTCAATTTTACTAATTACTGTACAATATTTTAGAGAATATAATAATATATAAGTCACTTTCATCTTTATATTCTGAGCTATTTGAATAATTCATTATTATTCATGCAAATTCATTGTTCTGTTTTAGACACGCTGTGAGATTTTTTGAACAATTTGGTATTTAAAAATTTCACTTTTAAATTAATTGATATGAATAATGCTGAATTTTAGAAAAATCAGACACATCCGTTGCCAAAGTTGGTTTTGTATGTTTGGAATTGGAGAAATAACATATGTAAAAGTACGCTTATCCAAAGTACGGTATTTCATATGTTATTTATTAGAAATTAATCACGAATGAAGCGTGGCTTAATACTTAAAACGTAAGTACGTATTAGAATTTCGAAGTTCTCGAGGTGATAAAATTTTTTAATATTATAAAGAGATTTCCAGTTTATTTCTGCTACGAATCCAGTTTCTTGGCAAGTAATTTGTCAAAATTTGTCGAGAGAGCTAGAAATGAAAGCTACTCAAAGAAGAATACAACCTGACGAGAATCAGTTACGTCTAGCCTGTCCGGAGGGAGTCGCAAGTGTTCAGGATTATCCATGAGCAAGACATCAAATAAGGCGGCGACCCTCACGAGAGCGTCGCCTGAAGAAAAAGAAAGATGTGAATAAAGTATTTAAAAATTAGTCTATCCCTACAATGTAGATTTGTGTTAACAAATTATTGCGATGGAAATTGAAGCTTAGTATCAAATTTGAATTTCAATTTTTAGCTCAGACAGAACATTTAATGGTCTATAAAGAAATTGATGAATATTAATTCCACGTTTCACGTAAAAAAAATAATTCTCAAACGTTCATAACTTCCTTAATATATTTATATTGAATATCCATAATATTTACTTTACTTTCGCGTTATCTTTAATAGCACATGTTTTAAGTATTTCGCAATGGTTACTCTTAGTGGTATCTTTCAATACAAATCTCCTCGTCAACACATAATAGAGCTTGAGGGCGTCCTTTGTTTGTTTGACACACATTCCAGTATTTTCTAGTACTGTATATAGATATCCGTGTTATAGCACATTGCCTATGAGCACGGTAATAACAATTTCATCCAATATTTTGTATGGTTTCAATAACAAACGTTATAATTGAAAGAATTGTTTTGCTATGTAAATTTTTAGAAAGGGTATAAAAACTCATAAATGTAAATGTGTAAATGTCATAGATTTTTTAAGAAATATAATCAAATATTTAAAAAAAAAAAAAAACCCCAGTTGCAGTGACGTGGCTGTGCCATAAAAAGTTGGCGGTGTATAATTCGGTTAAACGGCTCAAAATGTGCACGGTTCAAGCATCAAAGTGCATTACTTCCACTTCAGAAACAAATTTAATCGTTCAATCAATGTACGATATTTGGTCAGTGGTGGCGTATCGTATCTTTGGTGCACATATCAACTATTTGTGGATTACTTTTTAATAAATTGTGTATTGAATTCAAATAAGCTTTCAGATTTATCGAATTTAACTAAATCCGCATTCCATACTGGCTGAATAAGGTCGTTGTTGATACACGGTACAGGAAATTTTTAATAAATTGAAAGAGGGCGGTAGCTAGCGCTTCCAGGTGAATCCTCACAGGTGCCTTCCACTGCCCTTTACGTGTCATTAGCGCGCTTGAAGTATGGCCGGTAGTTTATTTCTCGCAATTGCTTTGTACAGGTACGCTTTGTGATATAATCAGGATTTGTTACCTGCCAGAGTATCTGTATTTGTAATATTCAAATGTGTCCTTTTCTGAATATTTTTTTCTTTATTTCACATGTAACTTATACATTTTGTGGAATAATGCGGACGAAAGGATACCTAAAATATTTATACTACTAGAAATGTAGCCCGTCACAGAATAACGCGCATTCGATGAACGATGCAATAGTGTTTGAACATAATAAGATGAATAATGCTTTAATTTTGTACCATCAGTTGGATGAAGGTGCGAAGTTCTGTGATATACTTGGCCTTGAACTTTGAAGCAGAGTGGCCCACTGTTAATTTGGAGTGGAGATTCGGAGGGATGAGGGATGAGGGATTTGGTATTGCTTCTTAGGTACATATATATAATTATAAATTTATTTAATGTCAAGAAGTATCTATATTTACTTCAATGAGTTAAGCTTTTATTATAATGAAACAAATATACCAGACATACCTGTATAAAACAATACGGGCGTTACAAATAAAGCACTTTTGATGTCGAAAAATGAAGTCAAAGTACGAGGGCTTAGAATCTCTCCTCGTTATTTTTAAGGCATTGTTTTGCGCCGTGAATGGATTCGTGAAAAAAGTAATATTAATGAAAAGCTCTCTTGTGGAGATACCTTTCAGGTGCATTAACAAGCCTGCCGTAAAAGTGGCATTATACCAAAACAAAGAAAAAAGCCTGACTGAAATTTTATATGATATTTCCAAGAACTTGGTGGTTCTTTTAATCAAATACTGCAAATAATGTTTTTTTTTTAATTACAGATTAATTAATCAAATATTGTTTAGGAATAAAAAAACCAAGTGATCGTGAAATAATATATATATTTTTAAGGTTACTTTTAATTATTATTTTATTTTAAAAGGTTATTTTAAAAGACCATTATAATTGTATTGAAGATATTTACAAAAAATACAAATTTACAAATGGATTCTATCTTTTAAAAAATGTTTTTTTAAAATTTGTTTTAAGATACTCATGATACAATGTAAAATCTTATTATATTATTTTAAAAATAATAATTAATTTTACAGTTGATATTTCTGTTCTTTTAATTTGATACTCTGTCTCCGAATTTTTTATTTTTATTGTTACTTATTATTATTCTGCTAAATTATATAATTAACAGTTAACATATAATTGGATTTAAAGTGCTCAGTTACTAAAATTTATGTAAACAGTTTTTTTAATAATGTATTTGACTGTTGGATACTGTGAACTACGCCTGCAGAGCTTTTGATATTTGCCGGGCTGATTTCTGCAGATAAAGCACCAAGCGCAATGATCAGGGATGAATTATAGTACAATGTTATATTCAGAAATTAGATTTCAGCTGAATGACGGGCGCACGCAGAATTGGAATAAATTCAGTAAACTTGCCAAAAGAATCAATGCTCGTAGTGAGGTGCATGAAGTCAAACCGACGAGCACTCAAAATTATACTCATGGAGGATGCCTTGAGAATAAAATATATCTTTTTATTTTAAAGAAATATTTAGTGATATTACACTTTTATTTATTAATTCGACTAGTTTCGCCTTGCCAAGTCTCAACTTAGTATTTTGGAGAAACAAGGCACGTCAACAAATAAAAAAATTATAACATTACTAAATATTTATTTTATTTAAAAATACAATACAAATTTACGAAAGTAATTTCTTTCTCAAACATTGAGTATAATCAAATATCTAATAACTAATAACTTTCCTTCTCGATTGTGGCAATTATCAGTAGTGTTTTTTAAAAACAATTTAGCTTGTTTATATACAAATGTAAAA
This sequence comes from Atopsyche davidsoni, assembly GCA_022113835.1. Taxonomy (NCBI): domain Eukaryota; kingdom Metazoa; phylum Arthropoda; class Insecta; order Trichoptera; family Hydrobiosidae; genus Atopsyche; species Atopsyche davidsoni. The sequence goes on along the minus strand of JAILWY010000010.1, from coordinate 11,704,047 downwards.
TAAAATGGCATGCATTTATTTTACATAATAATATACGTAGCAGCGTTTTATTTGTTATACGAATAACTCAAATTTAAATTCGTTAATTATTTTCACCAACATATCAAGACAACAGCTTGCAATGTTTTTTCTCGTTTCGAGCAGACTGATGTAATAATTTGAGACAATTTGCAAGCTAATGAAAATTTTACCTTCACATAAAATCTCGAATATTGTTCAAAATTTTCCTTCATCCCGTTTGGCGATTACATTCACAAAGAAGCAGTAAAAAGAGATAACGTTCAGTATTTCTGCGCAAGGAGATATACGCTGCGAATATTTTACGGTCTATCAAGTCTCAACGAAATTATTCTCGGCATAAAAGTACAACAGGAGTGTCCCAGAAAGTTCTATCGCGAGCGTAAAGGACGGCTCCGGCACTTCTCGTACCGAGAAACGATTCCGACTCGAGTCCGACGCACACGCTGGCATATTGGATTCCGGTTGATTGCGACTCGAGGGGATTATATTTGATTTTAAGTTACAAAGGCAAAACCTATAAATAGGTGCAGGTGAATATATGGGATACGGTTTTTCGTACGGTGTAAAAGAACCCCGGCTTGGCGACGAGAGGCTGAGCGTGGAAGTTCTTGTGCGCTGACACGCATGACGTCTTCGTGCGCGGCCGGTGGAATATTTTGTAGTCTGTCGCTAAGAGAAACAAATCGAATTGAAAATCTACTCAGGGCACGGGGAGGAGGCTCGGGATAAGACTCAGAGGAGAGATTGATTCCAATCCCAATGTTTTCTTTACAAACAGGAATATATTTTTCAATTTCGTGTGGGATTTTCAAAGAACTTTTCTAATTTATTTATAATGGTTTTCGAATATTCGAAAAAATCGCATTAGTCGTGGGTGTTGAGGTAAAATGTCTCGGATGTATTATTCTGTTGCAAAATAAACCTGTCCAAAAGGTACCCGAATTCCTGTTACCGATATACACATATAAAAATATATAATTTGAAAATACAATATGCAGATTATTTCCAAACACGGAAGTAAGTCTTTTGTAGTCCGAGTTGTTCCGCGACCCCGAGGAAGCGGCAGGGCTAACGCGCTTGCCATAGTTTCTGCTATTGATATAGCAAAATGTTAATTTATAGACTTAATTTTTTTTTATAAATAATACAAGTAAATAAAAAAATTATTTATGTGTATGTAGCTTTGTGTGTGTTCAACCACAGTTTCAATGATTAAAAATGGTCAGTTGACTAAAAAATCCAATTTTTTAAAGTAATCACAGAGTACGTTATATATATATTTTTTAAAAGAATAAAAAAACTTCGCTTTTTTGTGAGATAAATGACGCTTTTCCCGGGATTTTTTTCCGCGAAACGTCGTATTGGCTGTCAAAGGACGGCATGTACAAATTGGTAATTAAGATAGATCTATCGGTTACTTTTATGTCTGCCCGTTGTTTTCTCTTTACATAAAAAAGTCCGCCGAACAATGTGTTTCGGGCAGTAATTGCCAATGGCGCGGACGAACGTTTCATAAATTTGGGAGACTTTGAATTTGCACGGCCGAGGCGAGGCGCCCGCGGGGCACACGCATCGCAATTACTTTGACCAACAAACAATGCAGTTATATCAAAAAATATTTTTTTATAGCGTCAATTGGTTTTTATAATGATGCACTGCTATTTTACTAGAGTAACGGCTTCTTTGCTAAGGAATGTGGAAGAGTCTAGTGCGGTGTTTAATCAGTGTCGATGTTTGAGTTTTCAAAAGAAAGCTCGAGTGACATTTGGTGTGCTATTGAGGTGATCCTTAGAGTGCGGGTCGTGTAGGACCACGGACCTGAAAGAGGGAGGGCAGGCGTCCCACCAGCGCGGAGTAATGAGTGATATGCCGGCACCTCGCCATTCATTTTCGTGTGACTTGAGAACCTGCTGGTCTCATTTGTCAATTCTAGCCTACTACTATATTTCACTGACATGAACGTGTTTTTATTCTAAAAGTATACCGTGCTATCTGATTATAATCCAACGTTCCGCTCCTTTTGTGGTACATGTGAGTGTATTGAATGAAATAAGGTTAAATGTCGTTTAAGCACTTACGCTATTGGAAGACCCATGATTGTGTTGGTGGAAAGCCCGGGTCGTGGGCGGAGAACAAAAGGGATGGAAAGGCGGGGGCGATTGTCGACCAGCCGCCCAGGTGAGGTCTATTTCTACTGCCGATAACATGCCCAAATACTTATATGATCAAGTGTGAATTTAATACCTCAGATACTTCAAAACTACGGTTAATTTAAAAAAATAAAATTCTATTGATTCTTGCTCGAATTCAACAACTACCAATAAATACATGTTTATAAATTTTAACTAAACTTATATCATGATTATAGGTTAAGCAATAAAGTATTTACTTGAAGTAGTTCATCGTATTGCACTTGATTTAAACTCTAATAATTCTATTGTGAATTGCTAATTATTTGATTGACTTAATACAAATAATAATAATAATAATATTTTTTTAATTCATAAGCTTTATACATTCGATAGTCAAACGATAAGCTTGTTTTTTTAAAAATGATAAGGGAAAAATTTAGATTTTACTAACCTTCTTTCAGTTAGTAAGTATATTTTATTAATGGTATACGATAGCGGCTAGGTTAAGTAAGAAAGATAAGTAAGAAATTGTATCGATAGCATACATACACAGGTCGAGTGAAATATTCTAGCAATAAATAAGATTTTTAAAGAGAGGAAATATGTTATTGCTTACAAATAAATACGACGGTGGATTTGGGAATAAAAATACTATAATACTATCTAATTACTATTATTTAATCACCATCGCAAATTTTCGTTAGTGTTTCCACTTCTCAGTGCTTCAGCAACTCTGAAAAACAGGCAGAGGCTTAGCTCACCTCGTTAGTTTCCTAACAGCAGTTTCCGTTCCCATTGCTCTATTCTACCAAAATATTATATTACCGTTTTCTTGTAAGATGAAATAACTCATTTCTATATTATCGGATAATTATGTAATGTAAACAAAAACGATCATCTTTTTTATTGTAAAGGAGCTCTTGATAATGATACTCGAGAAAACAAAAAGCACCTAATTAACATTTCGTATATATATATATATACATATTGTTTAGACGGAATAAATTAATTTTGCGCATTTGCAGATTTAATCCTAACCAGTCTATTCGTGGAAGATTTGTGAATTTCTACAATGGAGCCTGTTTTCATTGTTTTTTTTTACGGTGAGGGGATCAAAGAATAAGTTTGAAGTCACTTCAGCAAAGACCAGCGCCGCGGTTTACTTACGCAGAGGGGCTGGCCGGCGGGGGTTATCGTCGACCGTCACGTGCTCACCTCTGGCTGAATATAAACCTATTCATTCTAATATTATAATAAATAATATAGTGTTTATAGGGTATGCAAGGGTATGTTTTTAAATTCTTTCTGTATGTTATTGGATAGCAAGCCTTAAGAGTTTTCAAAATCAAAGATTAATTAATATTAATATAAGTATAAAACATCTGTTTAAAGCCATTTTTTAAGAATTTACTCATTTCTTTATTACTATCAATATTTTTGACTGAGAGTATCTGGAGGAATTCCACTTGAATATTTCAAACAAGATATATGTGGAATAATCTCTTAAGTATTTTATTTAGAATATTACATTACTTATATTTTAATATTTATCATGTATTTTCAAGTGAAAAACTTCAAAACAATTTAAGGTTTGAATTAAAAGCTTCAAGACATACATTTTCTGTAATAATACAAAAAGATAGAAAATATCACTTGAAGTTAAACTTAAGTTTCTATATTTATAAACATGAGAATTTAAGACACCAATAAATTACTATATTCATTTTTTATTCAAAATATGTACGTTATATCACACTTACGATCTAAAATATCTTTCAATTACAAATTTAAACATTTAATGTTAACTGAGTTTAATACCTCACCTATCTACGTTTGCCTATTTCTAAACTTTTTTATTAAATTGTAAATGTAACTGAATAGAAAATAATGGAATAAACTACAAATTACCATTTTTTTCCTTAAATGATCATAAGGATTGGACAATAGATGAACTTGTTTCTGGATACAGGCCAAAGCTCTGGGGACCGATTACTAGCACCGATTTCATACAAATCAGAAGTATGAGGCAGCGCAGAGAGGCATTTTAAGATAAGATCGGTTTACACGAGTAGCTTGAAAACTTATTATATGATGAGGAGCTACTCCCTTAAACACAGAGGGGAGAAACAATGGATCGGACTATGGTAGTAGTCTTGTAACTTCATCTCTGTGAAAATTTAGAAAATGAAAACGAGTACTTAAAATTATTTTCATGTTTGCGTATTCAAAAATTCGTAAGTTGTAGGAAATTATAAACAGATTCAAGGATAAGGAGCGGCCTATACTTGAAGCCACTTGAAGGGAACGACTGATTAGTTGTGTATTGCGTTTTATATTTATGTACCATTTTAAACTTGGGTAATGCGTAATATTATATGAAATGGACACCAACAAAATATTGTTGGTCCGGGTGTTATGCGTTATTCATAAGTCATAATATATTTTAGCAGTAAAAAATACAAGTAATACCGCCTAAAGACGTGTGAGTAAACGTTTATTTTACGTCTCATGATGGGCCTAGCGACAGTCAATGTTGGCGCGACGGTGATGAAGGATGTTTACATAAAATTTATACTTAATTATATTGCGTAAGCAATTTCATCTCGGTATCAGGATTTCATCGCAAAGCCAACCTTGATGAAGTTCCGATAGCTGACACGATGTGTACAATATTTAGAGTACGTGTAGTCACGTACCGCCGGATTAGCAACTAAGTAACACAATGAAAGCGTCCTGTATGGTTATCGTGAAACGGTTAAGCTAACGAAGATGGCTTTCCATACTTAATTTCTTTGCTCTTAGAAAAACATTATGATTTTATTTATATAACGTGAGCCAACATATTATGTGCCTTAAATTATTGCATTGATTATTCATAAGTGCTGTGAGAGCTCGCTTAAGAGTTGGGACTTTGCATTCATTGATTCTAAAGTGTAGTGTACTCGTCACGTACTTGAAATATATTGCATGCAACTTTGGATAAAAGTATACGACCGTACATGTTAACCAAAAATTACCTCGTGCTTAAGAAGTTAGGATGGATGCTTGCAAATTGTAGGGTTTAGGATCAAATATGGGTAGAATAAAAAATAAAAAATGAACATGAATTAAAAATGAACAAAAAAATGAATGAATTAACATGAATTAAACATGAACAAAAAATCAGATATTATCTACAACTCAACGTTTGCGATAAAATATCATAATTTGTAGGTTTGATGCAATTTGTTTGTCAGCAACTAGGCAAATACGGCAAACGCAATAAGTCATAAAAATGTCCACTTTACTTTATTCAGTTAGCAAGGCCCCGCGAGACAGCGATGTAGGCAGGGTTGTTCACATCGTGGCCTGGGGGCGCGAGTAGTATTGAACAATATTAATATCAAGCGTCCACGTGCAATTATATGCTTCGTGACAATTTTTTTTATTCTCAGCTCCTATGTGCAATGTTAAAATGTTGGTTTCTAATAAGAGGGTTGTAATGAAACATGAGTAGTATTTGGAATTATTTTATTGGATTTGTCAATAGTACTTAGATTCTACGTAGCAATGTGTGAATTGAAGTTTTTTTTTATTTGTTTGGATTTGATTAAACATTTTTATAAGACATAAGTTAACACAAAAGTATGACAAAACATTTTCAGTTTAATAAAAAAAATGAATAATTTTTAACTTGGCAATTTGAGGTGTTCAAATTGAGCTAGTGCTGTCCCTCTCTCGCCGCGTCGTTAGCAGACAGAAGCGGGCTCTGCCGTGAACGGGGACTCGTGGGGACTCGTGGGGACTCGTGGGGACTCGTGGGGACTCGCGGGGACTCGAGGGGACCCATCGGGCTGTCCGGCCGAGGAGCCTACCCGGCGGGCATTTCACAGCTCCTCCAATCCAGTCTTCGAGAACCGATTAATCAGTACGCTTCACTGCGGGTTATCTCTGCTTGAAGGAGCCTCCTGTGTGGTTCCGGATTTATTGCAATTTTTTAAATTGATTATTTTAGTCTTATATTTTTTAACCATAGGCTCAAACGTTTGTCAGTTTAATAAACTTGTTTTGAAGCGTTGTTAAATGAATGTAGTTAATATGAAATACAGAATTCTTACTAAAAAAATTATCTGAAAGTTTCTCCAAGCGTTTTGATTAATATGTTGAAATTATTGTAAAATATATTACAGCGATAGAAGCACTGTAAAAACTTAATCAAAAGTTATTTTAATATAAAATTAAAAAAAAAAAATAATACCAAACTTTTCATGAAACAGAATCCTCACTAAAACGATTTTCATTAGGAAGTTTTACTCAATGCTCTATATATTAACGAATTTAACGTATTGAAAGAAATAATTTATCCGTGGTTTTAAGTAAAATACTCCATACAAGTACATTTTCTGCCTTTTTTACCGTCTAAGGCTTTCTTTTATTACAATTCAAACAATAGTTTCGAATACATTCACACGAATGACAATAAAAAAGGACACACGAGACGACATCGATCCAATAAGGGACAACTCTTTTGACTACTACATATCGACAGCTGTGAATATTTATTTAATATATTTCAGTACTAGCAAACGAGTTCTATGCTATACAATGTGGTACCAAAGGTTTGAACAATTATCTTCCCAACTTGAGATATAATATTTAACTATAGCAAGAGATGTTTGTTTTGGTGTCGTTGAACCGCTTGACAACAATTTGTTTGAATTGCGCTTTATCTCATTTCTGTAAAAAGACTCATTGAGTAATTGAATAATTGATTATTTATTTTACAGAAGGCGCCGCCGGTCAGGGGGCAGTCGAGGACGGGGTCGAGACTCTCGGACTGGAAGAGGAGGAGGGAGCGGTGGAGGATGACGCGCGATTATGCTACGCCAAGGAAATCGTAGCCGGAGAGGAGCGTCCCAGGGTTTGCGCTGCTCAGCAGACCACCCCCACTGACGGTGAGTCACCTGCTGAGAACAAACATCATCGAGCCAAACAAGCCAGAATGAAAAGGAATTATCGCAAATACAAATACCTGAACTTAATACCTTTAATTTGATTGAATTCATTTCATCCTAAGATTATTGGTTGGCAAACAGACAGTTCCTGTTATTGACATACATTGTAAATCGTGAATACACGAGTAGAAATTTATTTCTCTTCAGAATCGATACAACACGTATTCTCAGAGAGCTTGTTGCTGACTGGCAGCTCGGCTCTCGCCGTCGAGCAGTTAGCCGTTTCGCATAATCGGTATCTCACATACTTAAGTTCCCACTGCTATCGATTCCAAGAAAAAATTCTTCGCAAAATACTCGTGTAACTGAAATGCATCATTTAAATTCAACACTATTATTACATATGAATGTTGATTGTAATGGTTGCTTTGAATCAATACCGCTTAATTAACTGCTGAATACTTTCATTATATCGGTTGAATGTATCAAATGTCAGTTTCGGTAATTTCAATTGTACAATTGCGGTCAGTATTATATTGAGTTGTCATAAATTGACCCCTGTGCTTAAATACCGTCAAAAAGATTATTTTATTTTACCTTGTATGCTTGGATGGTTAATAAAATGATAATAAAAAGTCTTTATTGTCAAAAACAAAAAATAACATAAAAATAAAATACTACACAACCCAGTAATCTAAAAAAAATCATATAATTTTTTCAAAATCTCTATGCAGCACACAGTATTTTTGAATATTAAGAGCGACATTTTCGGACGTCCAAACGTTTTTTTGTTTCTATATTCATTATCTTTTTAGACTCAATAAAGTAAATCGTAGACTGAGATATCGCGGGCACATTAGTCTTCATGGGAGGTAATAGCATTGGTAAAATGTTAATGTGCATAATGCTGACGGGCAGAGTTGTCTTGGGAGATCGATCGTTGTTTCAAAAATGGTTCTTGGTTCCTGGGATTTATAGGCACACTTTTTGATTATTTTGGTCACTTTTAAGTTTAAAATTACAAACATTAATCTCATTTTGGTGATTAATAATATTTAGAGGTATATTGAAGACACTTTGGAGGGAAATTCTCCTATTATCATAATTATCTAGCTAAGACACAAGGAAATAGAGTTTTTCTAAATATTAAAATGAAAATTAATGAACCTTCTTGTACTTCTGATTTCTTGTACTATAGATTTCAGTAACTTATAATAATTATTCTTAGTTTAACTGAAAAAACTTTAAGAGTAATTTTTTAAATATTTTAATATTCATCTTTAAATATATAAAATATTTTATAATATTTCACCTATAAAACAAAAGCGTGAATAGTCTTGTTTTTAAGTTACGTTAAATAAAGTTACAATTAAAAATAAAACCAAAACTGAACCTTCAAAATCCTACCTTCGTAGGAAATTTAAAGATGGCATAAAACTTTTACGTTGTGTATATTTTACACGTTTCAGAGTTGTACATTTGAGGTTGTATCCACTAAATGTATTTCCGGCGGCTTGGGTCGGTACGGTCTCAAACTTCCTGAATAAGATTTTACTATTACTGCGGGGCTTAATTATTTTCAACTATCTTGTACGGTGTGCGTGTGTATACACACTATAAATATATATACAATATGTAAATAAATATATATACTTATATATATATATATATATATATATATATATATATATATATATATATATATATATATATATATAAGTATATATATATATATATATATATATATATATATATATATATATATATATATATATATATATATATATATATATAAATTTGGCACTTGACTTAACAATAATAAAATCAGACTCTTGTGGGTAAACAATATTTTATACGATTCAAAAAATTGACACACCGTCTATTTTTTTCGGAATATTTGTTGAAATCAAAACTTGAAAGCTTTTTTAATAGCAAATATAAAAATGTGTTAACGGGTTAAACTAAACCGTAATATTTAATATGTTATACCTTCGTCATAGAGAAGCGCCTCAAATATGTTTGTTTAATAAACCTCACGAAAATTTGTGCGGTTGGAAGTTTTTGAAGGAAATTAGTAATTAGTAAAACGCTGCTTGTAGTAAACATAAAAACAAGAGCGCACGGCTACTTGTGACTTGCTGATTTATTGTTGTAAAGCTTAATAATATTAATATTCAGAAAAAGCAATCCCACGGGAGACTTGAGCAAAAATACTGTTTGATAGAGTATTCGTTTCGAATAAATAATACGTCACTCAGTTCTCTTGATATATGGACCCAGGGGAGAAGTAAAAGAAATCTCAAGTCTCTAATCGTATTCAAGTATTTTATAAACATAATATTAGTATTATTTAGTATAAAATATGATAAATTTTATTTGGAGAGAGATTTTTATGTATATATTATTTATCTGAGAGTATGATATTTTTTAAAGATATTGACTCACTTTAAGTACGAGCTTATTAGTTCATCCTTTGTTATTCATTATACTGGTTTAAAACTATAAAGTAAAATCGTTATATTGAAACACGTTTTACGAGCAAAACTAATATTTGATGTCATTTCTATTATACGATATAGTAGTTCTCAATAAAAAAGAGATTTTCCTCTGATATGGATTTATAATTTGAAGCAGTATTTAAACAATATATTTTGTATCCATATTGAAGACACAGTTTATAGGGCAATCCCCTACCTCATAGGTGCAAATAATCTCCCGGGAGTCTGGAGATGAACACCGAGCATGGCCACACATGCGCATTGCAGGCAGCTCAACCGCGAGTGGTCGTGAAAGTTCTGTACGTCCCGAGGGTTGAATGACACAGGTGCAAGCTCGGCGCCGAGTTCAAATGCACGACGTCCCAGTAAACTTTATGGCGCTGCTAAATTTTCATCTCTATTTTATAAATCATACTATTTGGAATTAATATCAAATATCTAAAATTGGATCTGATGAGGTAGCATTGTCGTTTTTTACGTTTTAATGCTGACGATTATCTTTTGATTTTATTGATAATTTTATATAAACCCTAGCAAACTGACCAAGACTATTAAGAATTATCCACGATTTTTGAAAAATACAATTTCTTATCATGTTGATATTTCTCGATTTAATGGTGATGCAATAAATTTGATAAAAAAGCACAAAACATTTGATCATAGATGCACGCAATATCCTTTCGAAAACTATGATTATTAACCAACGGACTTCTCCATAGCTTGAATTTTTTTACCACTAAATAAGATATTCGTTTAGATTTTCGAAACAATGTGAGAATGTCAATTTATCAAGTCAACTAGTTGTTTCGAATCCCATCTACAGAGTAATCACTTTATTTATGTTAATCAAAATTATGTGTTCATGACATAGTACACAGATCCTATACAATTATAATATAACACGGTTTTGCCGCTCACTATGTGTTCACTTAAACTAGTGTTTTCCGATAAAGATTTTCCTCCTCGTGAAGGTAACTAACTTTATACGAGAAAGTGGAACAGCTTTATAAGATTTTCAAGGAAATGTTTCTACTTTACGTCGTATGTTCTGAGGAATTTATCCTATAAATTCTCTACATATTTTCTTCAACTAAATTAAAGTGATTTCTTTTCAAAGCATTTTTATTTTTACAACACATGTTAAAAGCTTCTCGGAGTTCACTATAAATAAAAATGTGTCCATAGCGCGAATATTATTGAAACTAAAAATGATTTTGCTTGTTAAAATATTAAATATTCACTTGTCGGTTTAGTTTTATAGTACTTTCCACGTTTTAAGGTATTATTTTTTATACAAAATATTCGTTATTTGTGCATACATTCAAACATATGTAAACTTTTGATGGCTTTCCATGATAATCGAGTATTGGATAAATTTTGTTCTACTTTTTCTGGGTCTGCATCAGTACATGTCACAAGAAATATATAACTCAGTATATATATTTTAACGACCTATCTTTTCCACGTGTAACACACCAATTGACAAAATATTATGTCGTTGACACACATCTTGTTTACTCTCTAATATATTATTTTTCTACGACTATCTTTCTCAGAAGCAAATCAATATATCAGTTAAGGTGTACATTTTCGACCAGCATTGTTTGTATTTGAATTCTCAAATATGACTAGGGGTTATTGGAGTTATTATTGTTAATATTTGCATTTATGGTTATGCCATACGCGTAGTTGTAATTTGGCCGCCCGAGCGGAGACTCCGCACTTCCCCGCCGAGGCTCATTCGTCTGGGTCCGACCTTCCTGTCACTTAATATTTAAGAGAAATATTTTCATCGCAAAAACGTTTTATCTTTTGTCCTTATCGCATACGACATCTGAAGCGGAAAACCGAAATAGAACGAGTGATAAAGCTTTTTTAAGCTTTAAGGGTATCGGGTCGATATGCTATCCGCGAAATAGATAGGGATGATCGGAATCCGAACAGAGAAAATGAAAATTGGATCTTCTAGACGAGGCTCGCCCTAATTTATTTAGTTTGTATTTTTCGCTTCTTTCCCTGTGTTTTGCAGATATATCTTAAGGAATCAGGTTCAAATCTAGGTCAGGTTACTAAAAGAGAGTTTTTACAATAGACGCCTAGCTTAGGCTTTCTTTCCGCCTTTTTTAAAAAGTTTCTGAAGAACCTCGTTTGTTTGGGTTGATACTGATATTTTGAAACAGAATTTATTGTTTTATTTAAACCGCAAGATATACGTATTCATAATTTATGTCGTCTTATAAAATAATACGTTCTTTATGTCTGCTATCCTTGCGAGTTACACTGCAGCATTCCTATCTATGAAGAGGTTTCATGGTGCTTAAGTCTCGAATTCTCCGCGCTTATCCGTTTTCAACTACTCTTTTGGTTCAACTTTAGACGTTGAGCTTAAAATACCCGCTGTTTTGCTGAGAAACCGTAGTTCCTTTTTGTAATTTTAGCGATTTTACTTACAGGTTTTTAGTTTTCGTATCGCATATCTTTTATTCCGTATTTCATAGAATTTATATCAACCGAATACAAGCGTCCAAGTACAGCTTTGAATATCTTTCTTTGCAAGAAATACACTCGCTAAATTTAAATAATGTCGCATGTATTTTGAAATGTGAGCTGAAAGTAATACCACATAAATGTTGCGTTTATATTACATCGGTTGAAATAGGGAATATTAAATTTAAGTTTCGTTGATATACATTGCTTTTTTCTCAAAGGAATTAGCTCATTTCTAGTGTTATTTACTATTCTCTGGTTTTATGATCTCGTGGAAGATAAATTCGGTTGATTTTATGACATATATTATATGATGACAATACAAAAGCTGGCAAAATTGTTTAGTCAAAATAGTAAATGTAGTATATGTGAGTGCTATAAAGCCTCCCCCAGAAGGCTTCCTCGCACATTCTGGCTGTGCCACGGGGCCGGTTGACGGTACTTACTGATCAGTATACGAGCTGGCACATCGCGATGAGATAGGCGACTAATATACTAAATACCGCCTTTAATTGGACGAAACGTTTCTGCTTCCTTCGCACTAGTAAAACGAACATTTGCCTCTCTTTCCTACGCCATGACTGAAATTTTAGGATAGACATTTATTTCGTTAATGGAACTCAGAGCTGAGTATCTGAGGTATTACAGTTAACGACGGCGTAGTTTATACGTAACTATTTACACTGGCGGCGCTGCGAAGGCTTGTGCCGTGCTAAGATTGGCTAAGAATATTGCTTCTGATATTAGGGGTAGCATCTTATATCTTAGACTATTTTCTAGTGTCATTGTGTCCTATTTTTTAATAATACAAAATCATAGATAACTAGATATTTTCACTGCACACAAGTGTATCAACATTGGAGTATTTCTAGCGTACTTAATTAAATACCCTAATTTGTAAAAGGACGCGAATCTGTACCGATAAATTTATTAAAAAAATTATTTAAAATAAAAAATGTAGAAAGTTTCATATATTTTATATCAAATAAGCTCGAGAATATAGACAGTAGACGAACAACTACAATTACACCCAATTTTACCCAGGCAGGTCGATGACAGCGGCATTGTACGGGCGAACTGGCAATAGCAGTCAGTCAGAATAATTAGATTTCAATTTCATGTTGTGCGCCGCCGATGCATCGGGGAGCGGCCGTGACGGGGCGGCTCGGGTTGCCCTATCTTCCCTCTGCAGCGCCCGACCTCAGTTCCATCAGTGCCGAGCCGAGCCCGAAATTCAATGCGATTTGAGCTCGGACTAGACGGAGCTCCGGTGCGATTCGACATTGTAGCATGAATTGGATTTCACCGGCTGAGCTCCCCGGGACTGGTGCTTTATTAGAATGATCGATTAAAACATAGAAACATGTAATATTATTTTTAGTGACACCTCGCTATCGACATGTTGGTACTTTGAACGTGGTATTTGATTTTTTTTTGTCAATAGAAATGTTGATATAATTTAAGTGCGTTCACTCTGAATTGATTTTGTAACAAATGTATACCACATCACCGCGTTTTATGAATGCGCTGAATTTCGTATTGGACAAAATACATGAATCTGGATCACATTATGATATTATTGTGAATATGCTCACAAATAAAATGCTTGTTGAAAAATAATTATTTTGGTTTATGTATAATCGTGAAATTTTACGTAAATTTATATTTTATACTTTATATTCGAATGAGGTTGGTGTACTAAAACAGATCAATAACTATTTACACTGCTCTTATCCTTCGAATTTAATAGCACTTTTGAAAATATTATTTTAGTTTACCACCGAATATGGTTTTTGAAATAATTTATATAGATAAAGATATTAGAAAATTACGTAAGTCCAATTATTCAAAGTTCAAAATCATAACTTAGTTGAAACGAAGACGGAAAATCCGCTATAAACCGTTAATCTTAAAGTGGAAGTTTGGCGAGCCGGGGGCCGCGGGCGGAGGCGCCGCCCTAACCGGATCAGGCGGGGAACACTAATGAGGGCTCACCTGAGAGCCGGGAAGCCCATTCATTCTGATCTCCGCCATCTGCCCGTGCCGCCCGTCCGGCCGCTTTTCTCCACAAAACCCCGGATTTGAGCCGATTGCCGCATGACCTACAAGTATTTAATGAACGTAGTTTTGCTTTTAATATTGTGTAGAAGATTATCTATGACATGCGACCGTGAAAATGGATAAAAATGGAGTTGATGTTTCGATACGTGAAAATACAAAAAAAACTTTTAAATCTCGAGCTAGGCAAGGGAATTAAGTAAATTATATGCGTAGAACACTTAGTTGTTAATATTTAACATAGCAACGATCTGTGTGGCTTTAATCATAGATGTTCCTAATTGTCACATGATTATAAGGATGCTGGTAGCGTCTGTCACTGAACAAAAAGTTTTTTTGAGTCTCCATCCCAAAGTGATCGAGGGCATGTGGAGAGGGGGTGATTTCAGGGTTGTAATTATTCAGCCTTTCTTCTAGGAAACCAGAACTCTTGCGGTTCTCATCCTGGGTTTTCTTTTGCTTTTTCCTGTGAAATGGACGTGCTAATAGACAGAGCTAATATTCTCTCACGCTTGTAAAGAATATGGACAATATACTGAAACCTTTCTCGGGTTTGTTGGCTCCACTAGCTCATAATAATGTGAAAAGGGTGCTCCAGCGGTGCGCCGCTTTGCGTGTCGCACCGACGCGGTGTCTAAGTACTTAGTAGCCACTGTCTTTGCTCGTTTCTAATATAGCCGATCATCTTTGCTCTACCGAAAGACACTAACGTTTTGTTCCTTTAAAGTAGATCTTGAGAAAATATTTTCTTGAAATAAGCATTTGTATGTAACTCGGTGTCCAAATGTTATTTAACATGTACTATGTTAAATAACATTTGGAGCAAATTTTTTTATTAACATTTGGAACAAATGTTAATAAAAAAATAATAAATGTTGAAAATTTTACCTCATTGCATTTTCTTATTCTTTAAATCTGGTTCTGGAACCTAAAGTTGATTGTACCAACCCACGAGGTCATTGACTGTGAAATAAAATAACGCGAAATTAGTTTAAATGACGTTGTAAACATATTATAAATATATCATGATTATTTTCATGTATAACTCAGTTAAACTAAACGTGTGGTTAATGACCTTCAGTTGAGATTACTTAATTTATCTTAAATTTTATTTCGTTTAGAATTATGATGGTAGAATATTTTTAAAGTCTACTCAATTTACTTATTTATAATTAAAACGATTCTCAGAAAGCTTTTGATCTTTTAATATATTAATAAATAATGTCTCAAAAACATGGTTCTACTTAACTACTCTGCTGGTAAGTGAAATTACCGACGGTAGAGTTTTAAATTGATGAAACGATAAGTAAAAACTATGCCTGTACAGACTATTACAAGAAAATTACGATATTTAAAATATCAACGGGGAGAAATATGTTTGCATAGAATATTGCAATGTTTTATACTATCAAACTAGCGATTAAAAGAGACCTTTTGTTATGGCTATTAATTTTAAACATATCACCTCCAGATAAAATAATAACTATTTTACCTTGAAAAAGTACAGTAAACTGCCGACTTTTTTTAGTTATATAAACATTATTGTTAATTGTAAATAGTTCCTGATAGTCAAAAAAAATTTGCGTTAGTAAAACATAAAAGGACAACAGCACACACAAAGTCAGAAAAAAGGCAATGCGAACACTGGTGTTAAAAAAAAAAGCAACCAATGTAACTTTATAAAAGTGGATTGCACAATTTTTTTCTCACAGCATAAAATGATTTAAGGTTATTTAAATGTTTTACAGAAAAACAATCAAAGTGTACCCAGAAACTCCTGACATTTAAATGACAATTTATTTGATTCCATAACGCATGTTTTAGCATTACTCACTTCCATTCAAAGCAATACTTTCACAATATTACAAGATGCTAAATTATGGAAGGCAATTGAAAAAAATATATACGCAAAAGTTGGGAGCCGAATTAAAATGGGTAGTTAATTTTATCACCGCTTTATTCAACACAAAGCTCTCGCGTTTATTTAATTTCATTAATTTTTGACTGGAAAAAGTCTGGGGGAACGTAAATAAAATTCTGTAAAATCTAATCCAGTTACATTTTGTTCAGGTACTAATAAGCTTAATAAGTTAAAGACGAGTTACGCTTTCGTAAATTGCCAAACATGATGTCAATTCATTCACAAGTTACAACTCGCAGAAAACATATTAGAATTTATCCCGAAGCACTTAAGTTTTACCACCTAAAGCAATGAATATGAATGTTTGTCACTTTTGTATTTTAGCAAGTATCGGGCGCGCCCGGGCCGGGCCGGCAGGCTGAGCGGGCCCCCCGCCCTGACGAATAGCGTCCCGAACCAGGTGAATATAGCTCAGAGACCGCACTTGCCGTATTTGGCGACTTGCAACCGAACTCTCGGTGCCTCAACGCTCCATCAACATATACAGCGATTTTAC